>WNWK01000011.1:885000-1155000 GCA_009830355.1 Cherax destructor
GTAGTGCGTCAGTAACTCTTAAAATGCATTCGTTCACCGTTGTTGGGTTGGCGTGCGCGTGGGTGTTATTCCTGGGAGGCGCCGCTCCGCTCTCATGTACATCCATGCTGCACTCCCTCTCTACCTGAACCGTAATTAGTTTCTCCCCTCTTTTCCGATGTTCCTGATCGACTCCTCTCGTTGCCAGAGTCTGGCTCAGTCGATGCTTCCATCACGGCAATCGTGCTGCTTCTGCAGCTCTGCTGCTGCCGTCATCAATATCATTACCATCATCTATATTATCATCCCGTACATAGATATGACCTTGGGAGAGTGGCAAACCCAGTGGGCCCTGCAGATGAGAAGCAAGATATAAAGGATTCGGAAAGACGTTGTTTTTTGTATCTCCTTCAACGAGAATCCTCCCTTTGTGTGAAAACTTTGTTGATTGAGGATAGGACACAAATCTGTCTCAATGCTTACAGGTGTTTGTCCCTTTCTGAGACGCAGCTTGTTGTAGAACACATTTTAACTCTTTGCCAGCAAATTGAAACAGGACTTCCAAAATTATTAAATTATAACATCAATAAATCCATTATTTTCGCATAATTTTCATTGATTTTCTTATATGTGAGTAGAAAAGTTAATCAGTACTTTGTTCCACAAAGTTAATACGTTTTATACGACTCTACTTTTTTCCAAGATAATGAAAGAAATCTTACATATATGCAAAAATAAATAAAAGAAATACGTAGGGAAAAAATAGCGTAAACTGAACTTATGCCTTGATGTAATACGGTTTACAGGTTTCTGTTTGGTAATTAATATGACACTGGTATAGAACTCAAGATTAATTACGATTTTTCTGAAGCGCTGACACTGTCTTTGAAGGCTAAGAGCTGGAGCTATCAGACGGGCTGTTGAATGTCTTTCGTGGGCTGTTAGTGGAGAGAATCTGGCTTTAACATTGAAGTAATTGCTGTCGCGATTAAGGCAGCCTCGATGGACATTGATTAAAAAAAGAAAGACAGTGGGGGGAGGGGGAAACTACAGTGCATCTGGATAGGTATTAATTTGTGGAATTTGTCCAGTTATATAGTCGGTGACCCCTGACAATCATGAAGTACTCTCTCAGTATGATCGTCACACCTCTGCTTTTTATTGTAAGTATTTTTTCAACTTAAAACATAAGAGTAAGATTGGCTGAGAATAGTAGAAAATTATATAATGTCGTGCCGAATAAGTAAAACTTGCGATTTTGGCTTAAATAGAATCGCACTTCTTGCCGAATAGGGCAAGCTTAAATTTGTGAGTGCAATAATTTAGCAAAAATCATTCTGCAAAAAATATATTTCATTGTGTTTGTTTATTATTAAATTACTGTAAACTTGTATAAAATATATTTAGCTGGATTAGGCTAAATTAAATTGCGCTCGTTATAATAAGGTTAGGTAAGTTTCCTAAGGTTCTGTTGGTACAAAATCGTTAATTTTTATATTAACATAAATGAAAAAAATACATCTTTATATGAGAAAATTTTAGAAAAGACTTAATTTTAAAACGAGTTCTTGGTAATTGACGAGTTTATATATATACATCATATATATATATATATATATATATATATATATATATATATATATATATATATATATATATATATATATATATATGTCGTGCCGATTAGGTAAAACGTGCTATTTTGGACTAAACAGCAACGCTCTTCTTGCCATATAAGACAAGCGAAAATTTGTGTATGCAATAATTTCGCAAAAATCATTCTGAACCTAACGAAAAATATATTTCATTGTGTTTGTTTATTATTAAATTAATGTAAACGTATCTAAAATATATTTAGTTGGGTTAGCTAAATTAAATTGCGCTTGTTATAATAAGGTTAGGTAGGTTTTCTAAGTTTCTTTTGGTACAAAATTATAAATTTTTACATTAACATAAATGAAAAAAATATATATTTAAATGTATAAGAGAAAATTTTAGAAAGGACTTAATTTTAAATGAGTTCTTGCTAATTGACCAGTTTTACCTAATCGGCACGACATATATATATATATATATATATATATATATATATATATATATATATATATATATATATATATATATATATATATATATATTATAAAAATATAATGTGTTCTTCAGTTAATCTCCACAAAGGCGAAAAATGTGGACGATTTTTCTAAAGGTTAGCAGACTGCTCGTGGGCACGGAAGAAATTATCCGCAATACGCTGCTCGACTTTCGAAATATTGCAGAAATCCGTGGCAAGAAAGCTTAATATGTCTTCTAATGTAAGATTAAGTGTCTTTAGGTCTACACGTTAATGAATAAAGAAAGAGTGTTTCGTATTATATATATATATATATATATATATATATATATATATATATATATATATATATATATATATATATATATATATATATATATATATATATATATATATATGTCGTGCCGATTAGGTAAAACTGGTCAATTAGCAAGAACTCATCTAAAATCAAGTCCTTTCTAAAATTTTCTCTTATACGTTTAAAGATATATTTTTTCATTTATGTTAATGTAAGAATTTATAATTTTGTACCAAGAGAAACTTTGAAAACCTACCTAACCTTATTACAACAAGCGCAATTTAATTTAGCCTAACCCAACTAAATATATTTTAGATACGTTAACATTAATTTAATAATAAACAAACACAATGAAATATATTTTTTCGTTATGTTCAGAATGATTTTGCGAAATTATTGCATACACAAATTTTCACTTGTCTTATATGGCAAGGTGAGCGTTGCTATTTAAGCCAAAATCGCAAGTTTTACCTAATCGGCACGACATATATATATATATATAGGATGGGGTCCACCTCCGGTGTACATTCTTTGTAGGAAATGATGTTTTTTTTGTAAGTTTATACCATAGGTTATTTTATTGTTCGAAGTGCTCTCATGTTTACCTGTAAGGCCCTAGTGTGCAGAGGCCTGTTTAAGTTCTGGGAGAGTACTAGTATAGCCTGCAGGTTGAGTAGCCTGAGGAAAGGAGGGGTGTCATGGAGCCTCCATGTTTATAAATGATAATGTTTTACCCACTAGTAGCAGTGTGCTAGTTATATATATATATATATATATATATATATATATATATATATATATATATATATATATATATATATATATATATATATATATAATTTGTATATGTGAGTTTTTGTGTCCTCCCTCATAATGTATTGACCATTTAAATTTATGCTTCATAATTTGTATGAAGGTACATGCTGGCCCTAGAGTGGAGACTTTTTCTATTTTAAATAATAATGCCCTTAGACTAGGCAGCTCGTTTACCCTTTAGGAGCCAGGACATTTATTTACATTACGTAGTCAAAAAAAAAAAAAAGGCGTAACAGGCCACTTTCCCTTCATTCAACTTTGGTTCTTCCTTACTGCTAGCAGATATTATTCTTCCTTATCATTACTTTTTATCATGAGTATTTTGCTACTCAGTATATTCTCTCCATCTTTCTTGTACCTCTTTATTCTCCCAGGTGACATCTCCCCTCTTTCACTTTTATCTTCATAGTCTTTTGGTCCTCCAGGCTTTCTCAACTTAGGAATCTGTCTCCGACACAGTTTCTAACTCTTTTTTCCCATTCCCTCACTACGCATTGTCCTTATTTTTCCATATACTCTGCCTTCAATATATAATTTTTATATAGAGAAAGTCTGAAATACTAAAATAGTCCGTAAACCCTCCCTTTACGTTATTATTTCATCAATCATTTCTCCTCCTCTTCCACATTTGTCCAATTACTCTGTCATCTGAGATGGTCGTAAGAAACAATTGCTTCTCAGGAGATGTTCTCTGCCCAAAAGGTTCGAGAGAAAGTATTCAAGTTACACCATACCGCGGGTTCGAACCCCACCCATGGTATGGTTTGTTTGCAATCGTGTCATTACGATTTCGTGAGTCATTCCTCAAGTTACTAGTTTTTCATCACTGGTGTTGGTCTTAACATTTAAGAATTGATGTACATGACAGGAATGTTAGACAGTACCGTTAACTAACAGCAATCTAACACTTAGTGGATAAAATTAAGTAATATTATAATGCTTGGTACGTACCGACAGGCAATAATATAATACTTGGGAAGTACCATTGCACGCTTTTGCAAGATTGGTACCATTGGATAATAACGCAAGGCTTGATAGATATCAATGCACACTAATGTATGGATTAGAGAGTACTTTGAGCACTAGTGGAAAGATTAGCATGCGCATCTAGATACTAATGGAAGACTTTAGAAGTGCCACTGGGTTCCAACGGAAGACTTGGCATATACCACTGGACACTAATGGATGACTTAGCAGATAGCATTGTTAACACTAATGCAAGACTTTCAAAGAAGCCGCCAAGTTTCTGACGCCACACTTCAAACTTTGTTCTCGTACTTTGATACTCTTCTCGCTTGGTCCAATAATTTCAGAATTTTTAATTATATTTCCGTATTTGTAGATTTTAAACGCTGAATGTCACCCAGTACTATAAATTTTTGAGAGAGAATTATTTTGAGTTATATTTATTATATTACAAAAATCTTATTCCCTTTTTTTGAGGCCTAGGAATAGCCGCTAATCATTCTTGTTTAAAATTTATCATTTCAGTTATACCGCATGATTTACTGGAAATCATTTATAATATACTCTCGAATGTCGTTCTCGAAACATGGCAACAATTACATATTTGATATTGTAATTTTCGGGTAAATTACAGTGTGCCAGGACTGATCAGTTCACGACTGATAGGTTCTCTCCCCATGTTAAAGTGAATGGAACATATAACAGCATGTGGAATTGTTCGTGGTGCCCAGTTTTGTAAGAGACGCCGGGTTTTTCACTGGATATGTGACACAGATACACACACAGACAGAGACACACACACATAAACAGACACACACAACACACACTGACTTCACGCACGAGGGCAGTTCATAATCGGCCGAACATTTCAATTCGTTACACACACACATACATACAACAGGCTAGTGTCAATCGACATGTGCCTAGGACCAAATAGGTATAACACAGACACACACAACACACACCACACACACACACACAGGAGCTATGAATCACCTACAACCCACAACTAGTAGACACACACACACACAACACTAACATAACAACACACACACACACACACACACAAAATATCTATATATATATATATATATATATATATATATATAATATATATATATTATATATATATATATATAATAGAGATGAGATAGTATTTACCGTAGTCGTTTTAAAGAAATTATATTTCAGTCGTCATCGTTCTCGCATCTGTTCCATGGAATACATTATGAGGCTTAAAGATTTGTCAATACATTTAACATTTGGGCTGATACTTGCCTTGAATTCTTTACTAAATTCTCTAGATATACAATGTAACAGAACTGCACATCCACCTTATCTGTAAATTTTCTAACTTGTAAATTCCATAATTTCTATGTAACACAACATATTCGTCTCGCATAACATTTCAACTGCCCTCAACTTAACGTTCTTCAATTCCGAAGTGCGTTGATGCATGGTGAATGGCTCTTAATCCTAAGAATTGGATCTACTCTTCCATACCAAGTTGAACCTTAATTACTTCACATTATAATACACAGTATAATACCCCTGGCGAGGTTAGCACTCCCCTGCGACTATAATACTTCTGAATAGTCCAAATTACTCCATATTTTATTATTTAGCTAGGATATGCAGTAGTACTTTATGGGTTAAAAATAATATAGCTATTTCATGCACGACTGTTAATATTGTATTCATCAATATCATATCTTGTCAAAATAGTTTCATAAATTGCGAAACAAATGATATTAATTTACCGGACTCAGTACTTTGTGAATTAATTGTCAGTATTAACGTTAAAATAACTAAAATGTTCGATCATTTATAAAGAAAATTAATAATAATGACAATAAACATAAAAATAATATTAATTTTACTAGTATTGTGGGTGCTATTAATATTATTATTTTGAAGCATTAATTAATTATCAGTATTAAAGTTAAAATAACTATTATAAATGTTCGATCATTCATAAAGAAAAGAATAATAATTTTGTTATTATTATTATTATTATTATTATTATTATTATTATTATTATTATTATTATTATTATTATTATTATTATTATTATTATTTTTATTATTATTATTATTATTATTATTATTATTATTATTATTATTATTATTATTATTATTATTATTATTATTATTATAACATAGAGGCCCATTCCTCTTCTCAATCCTCATGATTTGTTGAATAGTTTTCAAGAAATTTACAATTCGTGTTCTTAATTGATTTGGAAAAGGAATATAACTACGCCCACACTAGGAGCATGTAACCATTACTGCCTAGCCTGGATACATCTATATTGCTTTGAGGACCTTCTTTTGATCCTTTTTTTTTTTTGTATGTTACGTTTTTGAGTGTTTTGAACGTCTTTTGTTTTATTTTGTGATATGACCATTTTTTTTGTTTAGTTTTTTGCGTATTTTTATTAAAATCTTTTTACGCATTGTGTGTTAATGTTTTTGTGTATTAGTGTTTTTGTGTATTATGTGTTAGTGTTTTTGTGTTTTTAGATGTTATGTTTTGCTTGTGGTGTGAATTTCATGTGTGTTTTGGGTGTTTTGAGTGTGTTTTGTGCTTTGAATGTGTGTTGTGTGTTTTGATTTTGTAATAGAATATATTTGGAGTCAGTTCTGTTTGATCTATGAATGTTATGAGATGCTTTTACTGATGAGTGTATTCCGGGTATTGTTAAGAGCTTGTATTATCAGCGTGTTGCGTGCTATAGTGTGTATTGAGTGTGTGTTGTATATATTTTCAGGGTTTGGTGCTTTTGAGAGTGTTGTGTATTTTACCGGTTTAAACAAACCGAGCGTCCACTCATACACAGTACTTCACCCCTCCGAAAAAAGGGACTAACCAGAAAGCATCCGCAATTTACTCTCATATTTGATTCATAGTACATGTTGAATAGTCCTACTGGATCGTAAAAAATTTCCACGCTAGTGAGGTGAGGGAATGTGGTGAGCGCAAACAGAGGGTAGGGAGTGACGGGTAGGTTGGAGTGGAAGGGTAGAAGGGATGGGAACTGTCATGATTGCGTAGCAATGGGGAAGGGTTGCATCATTTACATGAGGGAACAGTGAGCACTTAGGAATGGCATTGGCAAACACTCGTCATAAATACCCCCATCAAACACACACACAAAGGGATGTTAGGAAGTATTTCTTTAGTCATAGAGCTGTCAGGAAGTGGAATAACCTAGAAAGTGACGTAGTGGAGGCAGGAACCATACATAGTTTGAAGACGAGGTTTGATAAAGCTCATGGAGCTGGGAGAGAGGACCTATTAGCAATCAGTGAAGAGACGGGTCCAGGAGCTATGAATCGACCCCTGCAACCACAAATAGGTGAGTACACACACACACCATGCACATGAGTGTGCATATGAAGCCCACGCCTAATAACACAAACAGTCGAAGATGTTCTATAGTTTACCTCAATAATCTAAGACAACAGGGAAGAAAAACATGTTTACAACACGCACAATGCCGAATAAACAAGTTAGAGATTTTAAACTGATAAGTGGGTCATAGATGGAAAACTATTTTCAACGTTAATGGAGAAATCTGCAACTCCCTATTATAGCAGAAGCCAAAATAAGCGTCTCAGGAAAAATATCAGGTAATGTAACTAATTTCAATGTATCTATTTTCAACAAACACAGCTTTGTAAATACTAGATCTCAGTGCTTAGGCACATGTATACCAGATATATTTAAATCACATTAGGGCGATCGAGCAGGGCATCCTCTTGCCTCGTCTCCCTGCGCCAGTGCGCCTCGCTAGTGGAAAAGTTTTTAAAAATAAATTCTTATGTGTTTCTATATACCTCTTCTTCGTCCCCATCCTTTCACTTTCATGTCGCTTTCTTTACATAAATATATTTCGTTACTTCTTCAACTCTCTCTCTCTCTCTCTCTCTCTCTCTCTCTCTCTCTCTCTCTCTCTCTCTCTCTCTCTCTCTCTCTCTCTCTCTCTCTCCCTCCACTCAACCAAGAAATGCTTGATTTTCCCAAAAATGAGAAATCAGAGTCGAAAATTGTTGAACGAAGAAATGTGCAAAAGAAACTCCCAGCAGATTTAAACAAGCACCAAACGTAAACAAGATAAAAAATTAGAATTCACACTTCAGGATATTTATTTCGTCACAAGAGGCTTCTTCAGTCATTGTCCTAGGACTGAAGAAGCCTCTTGTGGCGAAGTGTTTCCTCAATTAATGTCCTGAACTGTGCATATGTGTCATTATCTACGTACTGTTGGTACGCCTTTCCAGTCAAATGGAAACAAAATTGTGGAGAGTCAGTGCCAGTGAGCAATATTAGAGTAACTAGTCTGACGTGTTAACTACACTTGAAATGTCCCATCCATCCTGGTGGGGAACACGCAATTTTGCTGTCACAACTACTAGACGAGGATAGGTTTTCCAGTTTGATGAGGTAACAAGAGAGACAACGGAGGATAGTTTTTATGACCGAAATTGAAACTAATGATTTTACAGCAGAGTAGATCAGAGATTATCAGGTACGAAGCCCTCTTGACGAAATTTAAATTGAACAGGAGGAGCCTAGTAATTACAATGCTGTTGGCAAGGGATGGTGTAGACTTCAGCCCGTGAATCCTACAAGATGGGTAATATAAAGTGATATAGAAAGCGAGAGTGGAGGAGAGAGATGAAAATGGAGAACTGTATCCAATGAAATCTAGAATTTAAACAGAGTGATCCAGTTGGCGTACAAGTACAGCTGAATAAACAAAAATTCACGAATATTCGTTATGTATTCTAAAATAAAAATTTAACGAATTATCTGCATATGCATCATCAGAGAGTCCGGATATTATTACTTTGAGTGAATTATGGTTTAATCCTAACAGCTATTTGACAGCTGATATAGCTTTGAATGAATATAACATTTTTAATAAAGCTCGTACTCATAAAATAAGGTGGTGGAGGGACCCTATATGTAAACAATGAATTTCAGGCGATTGAAATTGAAAAGCACAATGAAAAAGTGCATGGCTCCATTTATGTCAAAATTCGTGGGAATGGGATTGAAAAAAAATATTCCAGGTGTATTACATCGTCTCCATGACACGAGGAGAACTGCTCCCCTTTCTATGGTGAAATTAAAGCAATAGGTAATTATAAAGAGCCAATAACAGTTCGTGACTTTAATGTCCCAAATATAAAATGGAACACTCTATCAGTGGACAAAGAAGCTACCAGCTTACTCTTGTAAGCTGTCATATTTGTCACTCGTGGTAACAATATAATACACTGGTAACAATCACCCGTGATTGGAGAGTAAGAAACAGTGACCACATCATTTGATTTTAAGTTAATTCAAACTTTGATATCCAAAATACGATAGTTTTGCAGCTACAGAATAACTAATTTTGATAATATGCCAAGAGATATTAATGACGGAATGAGGAACAGATTTAAAATGAAAACACAAATTTGGATAGGTACAAAGTAACTAGATGAGCTAATAGGCAAAAAACGTAAGAGATAAAATAAATTTACATTGGTAATCTGGAAGACCAACTGACTATAAACGGTTACAAACATAATGCAAAAGACAGATAAGAAATAGCAAACAGGAATTTGATAGATGAACTGCACACAACAGACAATCCGAAAGAATTCTTTAAATACATTCTAGGGATAAATATGATGTAAGAACAATGATAGGAACGGAATAATTTACAATGAGATATACTATGGTTTCATTACTCATCATAGTATTCAGCTGTGTATTTACAGATGTGCACAATACCAACGTTCCCAGGCTGCAAAATATCCTTCAGGAGCTTAATATTACAAAATAAATATTAAAGAAATTAGCAGCCCTGAAATAGTAAAATCCTTAGAGAAATCAATTTTTAACGAATCATTTGGACCAGAGGAACAACTGCCTGCGAGTTACAAAAGGGATATTTAGCAAATCATCAGATGGCATAGTTTCAAATGACTGGAAAATGACTCACGAAATCGTAATGACACGATTGCAAACAAACTATGCCACGGGTGGGGTTAGAACCCGCGGTCAGAGAATCAGTGGCTAACGCGTCGGTCTGGAGTTTTATGGCACTCTGATCGCGGGTTCTAACCCCACCCGTGGTATGGTTTAACTGGAAAATAGCACATATTACCTCCAATATTCAAAAGAGGTTCAAATCGGGCTCTCAGATAAGCATATAGACTCGATATCGAAGACAAGATCGTCAAATTTATGGAACGTAAATTAATAGCTGGAAATCATTAGTGATTTCGTAACTTAAGACCATGTCTGACTATTTCGTTTTTTTTGTTTATATTTGCAAAAACCGAAACATAAAGTCCCAGCACATATAGTATACCTAAATTTAAAAAAAAATAGAAGGCACCTTATCCTGGGAAAAACTAACAAATCCTTTATTAAATAAAAAAAAGTAAATATATATTGTTATATATAGAGTAAACTCAAATTTACTTACGATTTTGTAAGGCCAGTTTTGAGGTATTGGCGAATGACGCCTTGGTTAAGAAATCAGTTTAACAAAAACACAGATGATGAGTAAGCCTGTAAATACAGCGGATCAGTGAGCAGCTGTATGCTACAGTAATCTTACGGGTTTAGCGCTTCCCCTTGATTATAACAATAATGTATGTTACAGCTGTTCACGGAGCAAACTGCAGTTACAACAAAAACTTGCTCTTCGCGTGTCTTCTTTATTACTGTCAAAATTACTCTTCTGTATCCAAATCATGTGTAAATTATAATGTATCCAAATCATATGTAAATTATAATGTATCCTTCTAGCATCAAGGCTACGACGTTATACAGTTGTATCTACTTAACAGATTTGAAGTAGATTATCCTGAATAATATTAGAGATATCCAAAAACAAATCTTATAACTGGCTCTAGTTAGAATTTGTTGTATAATTTCCATCGGGTAATAATACATGCTAGTTAAGCGCCTCCAGTTTATTATTCCTACAGCACACAAAAGAATCCCACAGCAATTTTAAATGGCCATCTTGGAAAATGTCAAATACATCATCCATTTATTAAGGTGCAGAATAGTTTTAAATTAATTGGACTGGGCATTGTAAATATAACATCGATGAATGAAATCAGATGATGATATATAATAATAATAATAATAATAATAATAATAATAATAATAATAATAATAATAATAATAATAATAATAATAATAATAATAATAATAATAATAATAATAATAATAATAATAATAATAATTACCCAGACAATTAGGTGAAACCCTCTGACAGGGCTACGTAACGAAATATACTTCAGTCACCAGGGCCTTCTTGCTTAGGATCCCAGACCCCCTACGCAACAGCAAACCCCTTGGACCGTCTAGGTGTCTGTAACCAAGGACAAGACTTTATCCACACGATCACCAATCTGTTTAATAGTTAAACCTGCCAGTGCTTACTCTGATGGAGTGGGGTTCACGTGTACTGTACAATTCAGCGTTAACAGCAAATGTATTTATGCTTCGTTTCTCTCTCCCCATTCTTCTTCCCGCTTTTCATTGCTTATCAACTTCCCCGTCACTCTTCTGTCTCTCAGTTGTCTCGTCTCCAATTCCCTCTCTTCCCTTCCTTCTCTTCCACTTTCTCTCTTTTTCTTTCTCTTTTTCCCTTCCTCTCTTCCCTTCCCTATCACCCTCTTCCCTCTCTTCGCTTCCTCATCTCTTTATCCTCACCCCTTCGTCCCTCTCTTCCCTCTTCCCTTACCTTCTCTATTTTACCCTTTCCTATTTCTCTCTCTTCTTCCTCCTTTCCCATTTCCCTTCCCTAATGCTCTCATAGCCATTCAACACACAAACAATGTAACTCAAGTTTATAATACATTTTTTACTATTGATAATAAAACATTATATAAAAAGCAATATAATTCATTATTAAAATTTCCGTCGGAGAGCGAAAAAAGCTAAAAATTCAGAGCACGTCATTTGAAAAAATAATAGAACAATACTTTTCTTGTGACATCACCGATAAAAGTATCTGCTTATGCCATGGGCTTTTAGAATGTTAAGTAAAAAACGTGTATACCATAATTTATTTTATATCCTACAGAGGTCACGTTATGATGTCACACTCTGATGACAAACGTTTTAAAATGCGAAAAAATATAATAATGCCAAAATGAGTGGTCGGAATGGGCAAATCAGTACAGAATTCAGTATCTGATATAAGGATATATATATATATATATATATATATATATATATATATATATATATATATATATATATATATATATATATATATATATATATATATGTCTCCGATTAGGTAAAACTTGCGATTTTGGCTTAAATAGCAACGTCATCTTCCATATAAGACAAGTGAAAATTTGTGTATGTCATAATTTCGCCAAAATCATTCTGAACATAACGAAAAATATATTTCATTGTGTTTGTTTATTATTAAATTAATGTTAACGTATCTAAAATATATTTAGTTGGGTTAGGCTAAATTAAATTGCGCTTGTTGTAATAAGGTTAGGTAGGTTTTCAAAGTTTCTCTTGGTACAAAATTATAAATTCTTACATTAACATAAATGAAAAAATATATCTTTAAACGTATAAGAGAAAATTTTAGAAAGGCCTTAATTTTAGATGAGTTCTTGCTAATTGACCAGTTTTACCTAATCGGCACGACATATATATATATATATATATATATATATATATATATATATATATATATATATATATATATGCTAGGAATTCGCAAGAGCAGGCGAAATATTCACAAACACTGATCTCTGGCCGACGGAGACTCGAACCTACGAACCTCATGACAAGGTACGCAGTGCTTTACCGACCGTACCACACTGGTCCAATACCTTGGCATCCAGCTTTCGCTAGACGTTATTCCAAGGCAGCCAGCTTTCAGGCAGGAAGGCTTACAGCTTTTCATCTCATCCCCTGCATGCATCGACACAACTAGAGATTTTTACAGTGCTAGAATTCGCAAGAGCAGGCGAAATATTCACAAACACTGATCTCTGGCCGACGGAGACTCGACCTACGAACCTCATGACAAGGTACGCAGTGCTTTACCGACCGTACCACACTGGTCCAATACCTTGGCATCGTCTAGCGAAGCTGGATGCCAAGGTATTGGACCAGTGTGGTACGGTCGGTAAAGCACTGCGTACCTTGTCATGAGGTTCGTAGGTTCGAGTCTCCGTCGGCCAGAGATCAGTGTTTATATATATATATATATATATATATATATATATATATATATATATATATATATAATCACCTGAGATTATCCCCATCATCAACTGTTATTTGGCAATGTGTTTAGTATATTCAGCGTAGTTGAGCTTATTCAACGGGTGCCACTTTCTTCAGTATTACCCGCAGTAAGACATTTGGATCTAAACTGGTTTCTATTTTCCACCACAGAACTACACTGCCCACGTACAGTATGTACAGTACGATGCACAGAAGCGTTATCGGTACAAATTATAGAAGTGAAATGGTTGAGGAAATCGCAACATAATTAAGGCAGGTAACAAGGGTAACAAACCAAGTGGGTAGGAAGATATATATTGCAAAGCTGGCCTTTATTTAAAACGTTTCCTTAAGCAACTTTTGCTTAAGACGTTTCCTTAAGCAACTTTTGCTTTTTAAGACGTTTCCTTAAGCAGTTTTTTTTATTTAAGATGTTTCCTTAGCAGTTTTTTTTTATTTAAGACGTTTCCGTGAGCAGTTTTTTTATTTAAGACGTTTCCTTAAGCAGCGTGTTTTATTTATTTAAGACGTTTTCTTAAGCAGTGTACTTTATTTAAGAGTTTTCTTAAGCAATGCGCTTCGTCAGGTCTGATTTCATAAAACACTTTCCTGAACGAAACTTTGTGTAATATTTTGAAGTAAATACCTAATTAAACTATGAAGTATTTTCTCTTGCACAATAGTGAGCAAAGTTTTTGTTTACGCGTTTATTGGTTCTCCTCAAAACCTTTGTTTTTTTCAGTAAGTTTACGAAGAGATTTGTTTCCGCCACCCTCGGTATTTTCATATCAAAAATCTGTTGGGATTGTTGTCTTCTGCTCATCGTGTGGTGAGGCTGCTGTCTTCTGCTCATCGTGTGGTGAGGCTGCTGTTTTCTGCTCATCGTAGTGCTAGGGGCTACTGCCTGCTGCTCATTACAGTGGCAGTATATTTGTAATTAATCTGTGGTTACTAGTTTAACACAAGTGAGCTTCTTAACAGCACAGCTTTACAGAAGAGCAGAGCGGCCCACTCACAGGTATCACTTGAGGTTTAAACTGCATCTAAGAATGGTGTGGTGCCAAGAATCACCTTTGTAATATAAACCAATAAGAGTTGATATACTCTAGACGACTCCGGTTTGCGATTATAAGCGACGAATCAAGCGAGACAAATAAATGGTTCCAGTGTTGCATGGAAACCCAATGTTCATCGGATTTCTTTTTATAAGTAGTTTTAGAAATGGTGACAAAAAATGATTGAGAATCTTTAAGTTATGCAGTTGACTCGCGTGGTTATAGAACTCGCCTGCAAGTTTTAGGAATGGTTAACCATGGATTAGATATTCTGTTTTTCCTTAGTTAATGTATTTTTTTGTTCCATTCATCTAAGGAGCAAAGATGGAACAGTTGCTTCTCCCTGAATCAGGTATTTGTTAAGGGGAAGCAGCCATAATGTCAAACTCCGAGTCTGACTATCCCCTTGCCTTTTCTTGGAAAATATCCAACGGTCGCCCTTACACCTTTCCCCTCTGATCTTTAAAAAAACATGGAGCAACCATTCGTTGGGCAAAATATCTTGCAAAATATCTGATTAATGCTGTATTTTGTTGTTCTGTCTGCTTCTTCTTCTTGATTCGCCGATACTGTCCCGGCCCGGGTCTTTTCCAGATGGTGACCCGGCCTTGGCTCCCTATCTTGGGAGTGTCTGAAGATGAGGAGGTACAAGTACCTCCTCATCTTCTGGAACCAACTGTCCCCAGGCCTAGCCCCATTCCCCGCCCTCACGGGGCTCGTAGGGAGAAACTAGACCTCTGATCTGCTATCTTCCCCTCCCCAGGAGGGCTCGTGTGAGCTGCAGGTGGTAGCAAGCTCTGGCTCTGGCACCTTCCCAGCCCTAGGAGGGCTCGTGGGAATGGTGTCTTTTCTAATTTTGTTCTGTCAAGTAAAAGAATATAATGAAAATATCATCATACAATATACATTCAGGATCAGAGCTAATTAACATTAACTCCAATATCTCAAGCTCTGTGACACCTACGGATTTATAGCTTTTCCCTGAATATATCAGCAATAATCCAGCTAGTATTACTGCTGATATGATGTTGGACCTCACGAGTGAGATAGACAAGCTTCAGCAGGGCAGACTAGTGATGAATTCAACAGTGCATTTATGTTAGGAACTGCAATAATGAGCATCTATGGTAACTGATGATTAAGGTGCAAGTTACTGGAAGGAGAAAAGAACATGTTGATGAGGCTAGAAGCCAGTCACAGAACGAGATAAATAAAATAATCAACAAATGCTTAGACCCAGCCTCTGAGGTTGGGTCTCTATACAATTAAGGAACGCTTGTATTGTAGTGCAAAGACTTAAATATTATTGTGATGGCTACCCGCAAAGAAGCAACAGCCTGCTTGACCAGACAAGATGAAAGTCTTAGGCTGAGATGTGAGCATGGAAAAACTCTCGAAACCGGTCACAAGTTTGTTACAGGACACAGGATATTTTCTGAGCAGCGCTAGCAGCAGCTGGACCAGGCTGGGTTTTGAGAGGGCAAATAGCGGATTAAAAATGCTAAGATCTATGTACCAAAGACAACAACAGCCATCCCTCACCGTGGTAAAGTGCAATAAAACAAATGTCAGTTGCTGACATTTGTTGTATTGCCGAAAAGAAGCTTGTTCAACAGGCGAAACGTTTCGGCAAAGATATCAAATATTGCACATGTCCTTTCAACCTGTCGCTGTTATATACCATCAGTATATAAAGTGTCACTAAGATACAAGATTGATTGTAATGTGATTATAAGCTCCGCCACCTGTCTGTCAGGTGTTTCAAACAATTTAAACTGTGATTTCTTTATTGGTGAATTAAAAAGCTAAGTAAAGGAACTATTTTGTGATGTTAAAAAGTAGAAGATTAAATCCACATGACTTACAGCCATATTAGTGAGGAAGACACTGTTGCAGAACAATTTTTATTATGACAGACTGTCCCTCAATGTAGAACTTTATTAAATACGTCATGAATTTTATTTTCCCGAAAGAATTGTCTTCCATAACGCTTGTCTTTTCTTCACTAATGGATAGAGGAATTGAGAAAGAAGGAAAGATGCTTAAATTCTGTGATCGAGACAGGTACCTAGCATGCTCATAAATTCCCCAATAATGATTTGTAGCAGGATGTATATACTCGAGTGTTCTACTTACGTGAGTTACACTCATCATACCTCCAACCCTGTAATTGTTTTGGGGTTGCAGATGGTATATGTGCTCTTTAATCTGCCATTTCAGTGCTGAAAATAGAGAATGAGGGTTGGGAACACAGACCGATAGTCACGATGGAATTTAAGGACATGAAATACAACTGTCAGGTCCTGGGGTCTTGCGTGAGCAAATTATGCACAATATTAACTTTTGCTTCACGATACTGCTCTCAGTTTTGTCATCTTTACCTTAAGGAAACCCGTATGGAGGGTTTGTCTCTACGACATAATAGCCTAAATAAATAATAGGCTCCCAAGATAGACAGTATGCTTATATTATCTATGTTTATCTACAGGCTGGTAAAAGTGGACATCATAGATAAATGAATGGAATATCTTCGAAAAATGACTTCACTGTTGATATTGCCCAGGAAGATAACATTTGACTTTAAACTTCAAGTCTTCAATGTTACTTCTGACTAAAATACACATGATCAAACTATGATCAAATCACAGAACGGTTGGGGCTTGAAACCATGCCAGGTGAGGCCTAAAACTCAGAGGTCAGTGTGCTACCCACGTTATGTGAATTGTTTACAATCGTGTTATTACGATTTCGTGAGTTATGATCACCAGTGTCAAAGAGTTCTTGAAATCTCAGAATTACTTATCTCCCTCCCAATTCCACTTCCTCGTTCCTCTTCCACTCCTCCCTGACACTACCCCACCTCACAAGCCCACCCAACCAGCCCCCACCTCTTCCCTAACCCTTCATACTTTCCCCACCTTTCTTCTCTAACCTTCCTACCCATTTCCACTCCTTCCCAGACCAACCCTTTCTTTCCACATCTCGACCAAACCTGCTAAATCAACCCTCTCAATCACTCCCTCCTGCCTAACCCTCCATCCCAACCTCTCTAACTCTATTCTATTTTACTCCCATCTCTCCTCCCCCTCCTGCTCCTCCCACCTTGATCCAGGGTAATTCCTGTATAATACATAATGTAGATGTAATTTGCAGGCTAAGCTAATGGTTGAGAGCTAATGCTAAAAAGAAATATGCATGTACAAACATAACATAATTAATTATATAATTCAGTCGTAACTAAATTATCTCGCTATTTAAAATATTCATATATGAAGTCCATCAATTTGTTATTAGGGAAGTTCATTGATGCAAAATTACAAGTAACCTTGACTTCTAAATGTTGCAGAGTATTTTTCGGCTAGCCTCGGTAATCCACTTCTGCGTGGGGTGTCATGGTAGTGTATGTGTTACACTGTTACATTGTCCTGGTACTGTACTACGTACTACACTACTATTACACTGTCATGCAAAGGTAAAAGTGTACATACTAATCTGCCTAAGTATCATGGTAGTCGTGGAGAAAAGAGAATTGTTCTAAATTGTAAAATTAATGCAATTTAATTTTTGTGAGACCACTAACTATTGTGCTCAAATATATTATATTATTTCACTTGTTCTAATTTTTAGTATGATAAAAGTAGGTAGTACTTTCTGAAATTGTGAGCCTAGAATTTGTGAACAAAGAGGTTTATAAAACAGATGCCTAATGTTTCTAATCAAACCACCTCATTTTTTTTCAGGAATTCATTCTGTATCTCACATTCACCGAATCCTGATGATTTTCAATTTTCAGTTAAAGAACAGATTTCTTTGGATTTAGAATTCCAGAGATATTAAATATTAAAACAAAATTAAACCACCAAGATTCTAAAATTAATTTGTCCATTCTGAAATAACTTTAAGCGTTGATAATGTTTCAATAAATATCCTAAGAAGTTGCAATCCTTTCCCACCATCAATGATGTATTTTTCTTGAAACTCAATCATCTTATATATACGTCAATAGCAACAGGTATAATAACGAAACAAAGTAACGGGTCAACAAACTTTGAGCCTTCGTATCCGCCATTAGTCTCCAAATAGCGTCAATCATCAGCTGGGAAACTAAGCGCAGGAAGCCATCTCTACGAATCCTGGTGGACAATATCAACAATCAAGAAGATAATGGCCTCGGAAAATGACCCCGCAACGAAGATTATCTGAGTCACCGCTAGCAATAAAAGTTACAAACAGCAATAGCAGCCCGTCACCAGTGGTATTCAGATGTGGCACTAAGGACCCACCACTGTTAAATTACGGAGGTAATTTCAATGAAAAAAAATGAAATGATAACATTCTAAATAGGGCATTCAGACTTGATGCCAGTGTCACACACACACACACACACACACACACACACACACACACACACACACACACACATACATACACACACACACAAACACACACACACACACACACACACACACACACACTGGCTCCTTGAATTTAACCCTGCCAAATGTAAAGTCATGAATATCGGGGAAGGGCAAAGAAGACCGCAGACACAGTATAGTCTAGGTGGCCAAAGACTGCAAACCTCACTCAAGGAAAAAGATCTTGGGGTGAGTATAATACCGAGCACATCTCCTGAGGCACACATCAATCAGATAACTGCTGCAGCATACGGGCGGCTGGCAAACCTAAGAATAGCGTTCCAATACCTCACTAAGGAATCATTCAAGACTCTGTATACCATATACGTCAGGCCCATACTGGAGTATGCAGCACCAGTTTGGAACCCACACCTGGTCAAGCACGTCAAGAAAGTAGAGAAAGTGCAAAGGTTTGCAACAAGACTAGTCCCAGAGCTAAGGGGATTGTCCTACGAAGAAAGGTCAAGGGAAATCGGCCTGACGACACTAGAGGACAGGAGGGTTAGGGAGACATGATAACGACATATAAAATACTGCGAGGAATAGATAAGGTGGACAGAGACAAGATGTTCCAGAGAGGGTACACAGAAACAAGGGGTCACAACTGGAAGTTGAAGACTCCTATGAGTCAAAGGGATGTTAGGAAGCATTTCTTCAGTCATAGAGTTGTCAGGAAGTGGAATAGCTTAGAAAGCGACATAGTAAAGGCAGGAACCATACATAGTTTTAAGACTAGGTTTGATAAAGCTCATGGAGCAGGGAGAGAGAGGACCTAGTAGCAATCAGTGAAGAGGCGGGGCCAGGAGCTATGACTCGACCCCTGCAACCACAAATAGGTGAGTACACACACGCACGCACGCACCCGCCGAACAGCGAAACATAAATGAAAGTTCTTATACTAATGCACTTCCTTGAGCTTAGACAAGATTTCTTTATTCAAGGAATTGGAGACGTTATCCCTTTTTCTAGGATCAAATTTAACTACTTCCCATTCTGCAAGCGCTCTATAATTCTTGTGGGTTAATCTATTCGCCATGAATTTAATATTAATCTAGTTCCCGATACTGCTTTTACACAAAAAACAATGTATCTTCGGCAAACTCTAAGCACTCAAGTGGGCTATACTGAACCGTAGCCGAAACTATTTCCCTCTTATCTGTGGTGCGTCTTCTCAAGTTTCCACTAGAGACTCTGCCATTGCTTCTCCAACTTGAGTCTGTTCACCGTCTTGGTGGCTCAATATCAACACCTGCCAGCGATTATTTGCGCCAGACACTGTTCGCCGCATCAGAAAACCTCACACGAATGACTTGTTGTTTCCACTGTGAAAACGTATAGTGTTTTTCATTGTAAGTATATATTTTTTTCACATGCTTGCTTGCTTCAAGTGAGTTATAATGCAGTAAAGGATGTTTGTAATCTACGTAATCTAACCTAACCTAACCTTCACTAACGTTAGGTTACCTTACGTAACTTAACAGAGTATATTTATTATCTTACCTCAAAAAATTTGCCCATGAAATTCTTTCTTAGTCCCTGATACACATAGGTTGTATGTACTGGAAGAAACGTAAATTTATGTCAGAGTTCCGCCTAATATTTACCGGTTACTCTATTCATATACATGTGGTGCCGAATTAGTAAAACTGGTCAATTAGCAAGAACTCATTTAAAATTAGGTTATTTCTAAAATTTTCTCTAATATGTTTAAGGATATACATACATATATATATATATATATATATATATATATATATATATATATATATATATATATATATATATTATGATAGCCACCCCAACTATGCAGATCTGATGGCAGCCAAAAGCGTCCAGATGGTATCACCCTTCAAGCCTGGATAGACGGCAAGCAGGTGGTGTGGGACTACACATGTGAATCTACCTGGCTGATACATATCTCCAATACACCAGGGATGAAGGAGGGGCAGCTGTCACCTTCAGGGAGTCCCAAAAGTCGAGAAAATATGGAGAACTTGCCCATCATTATGTTTGTTCCCATAGGCTCGGATGACCTTGGCTCATGGGGAAAGAGTGCATCTAAGTTCCTCAAGGAGCTGGGCAAAAGACTCAACAGGGTAACTAGGGACATCAGGGCAGCTAGTTTTCTGTTCCAGCGACTCAGCGCTGCTGTTCAGAGGGGTAATGCATGCTGTATTTTGGGCACGCGCCCAGCTCTGGGAAGCTGGATGAGATTTTCGCATTATAATCAGTGACAAACATGTAACAATATGTACTAGACATGTATCTCTACACCTCATGTACTGTATATGCCATCTTTATATCAAATGTATCTCTTAAATTTTTTATATAATTATATATATATATATTATATATATATATATATATATATATATATATATATATATATATATATATATATTATTTAACCACGAACAAGTGGTATTTAATCAATAACAACACTGCAACTAGCCGAGGATTTGAACCCATGTTGTTTTAGCCCGCCTAATGAGGCGCTCACCATGAGGCGTGCCAAAACAACATGGGTTCGAATCCTCGCTAGTCGCAGTGTTGTTGTTGATATATATCCACCCAGGGCTCCCAGTACCAACATTGACCCCCTTGACATTGCAGCAGGTGAAGAACTTTTAACCTTACAGGACGCCGATGTGTATAAAGCTGCTATGTCATTTCCACAGGGCTCAGCAGGAGGTTTCACCGGTTTAAGGCCACAACACTTAAAACAAATGCTCAATCCAGGTCTTGGTGAGGTTGCTGAGAGGTTGCTGTCTGAACTCACCAAATTTTCCAATGTGTTCCTGGCTGGCAGTGTCCCAGAGGCCATTAGACCCCTTTTCTTTGGTGCCTCACTGTGTGCCCTCCGGAAAAAGGATGGAGGAATCATGCCCATTGCAGTGGGCAACACCCTTCGGCGCCTAGTTGCCAAGGCTGCAGTACGAATGTTGAGTCAACATGCTGCCTCAATGTTGAAACCAACTCAGCTCGGTTTTGGTGTTCAACAAGGCTGTGAAGCAGCTGCCCATCAGCACGAGATACATCAACAACATTAATGAAAAAGCCTTAATAAATTGGACTTTGCCAATGATTTCAACTCAGTCAGAAGGGATGCTGCTCTCCAAGCAAATTTCTAGGCACTTTCCTTCCTCTATCCCTTCATAGAATCGTGTTATAGTGTGGCTTCTAAACTATTGCTTGGGGACCATGAAATTGACTCGTGCGAGGGTGTGCAACAGGGGGACCCTCTCGCCCCTTTCTATTCTGTCTAGTCATCAAGGAAGTCACAGAAGCGCTGTCCAGTGAGCTCAATATCTGGTTCTTGGATGATGGCACCCTAGCTGGCACTACAGAATCTCTCCTAGGAGACATCAGGAAAATTAAAGATATGGTAGAGAGCCTGGGCCTATCTTTAAAACCCACCAAATGTGAAATAGTTTCCACCAATCCACAGATGATCCAGAACATTAGGGCTCTTTTACCAGGGGCACGAGCCATTGATCCAGCCAACAGCACTCTCCTTGGTGCTCCTCTTGGGCCCAATGCCATCGATCTGGTCCTGGAAAAAAAATCTCAGACCTCAGGACGATGGAAGGTAGGATGAAAGACAACGATACACATGATGCCTTCTGCCTACTCACCAGGTGCCTGTCAATCCCAAAACTTACATACTTCCTGAGATGCTCCCCAGCCTTCAGCAGTCCAAAACTCAAGGAATATGACTCTCTCCTCAAGACCATGCTAGAGAGTGTATTGAATCTTTCCCTCGAAGATGGACAGTGGTTGCAAGCCTCACTTCCAGTCAGGCTTGGGGGGCTGGGAGTACGCAAATCCTCCCAGATTGCCCTACCAGCTTTCCTATCCTCTTTCATAGCATCAAATGAGCTAATAAAACAAATTCTTCCAGACAACCTCAGTGATTCAGCAGGAATACAGGACCCTAGCTACACCAGTGCCATCACTGAATGGGAGACTCTTGCTGCTCCAACATCAAAACCTAGTGAAGAACTGGCCTACAAACAGTCAAGCTGGGACGGCCCCATCACTGAAAAGATACTTGCCAATATGCTTAGGGCCGTGACATCAGACAGGGAGACTGCCCGTCTCCTAGCTGTGAGTGCACGTCACTCTGGGAACTTCCTCCAAACAGTTCCCATTTCGCCCATGGGAACACGCCTCGACCCTAAGACCCTTCGTATTGCAGTGGCTCTGCGCCTTGCTGCCCCTATTCACACGGAATATACGTGTATTTGCAGCGATGCGCAAGCCGACCAATATGGTCTACATGGTCTTAACTGTTCTAAAACCAAGGGTTGGCATGCAAGACACAATGAGGTCAACGACATCATAAAGAGAACCCTTGCTACAGCTGGATGCCCAGCCGAGAGAGAGCCTCGATCACTAGCAGCCAACAATGCCCACAACCCATCAAACCGCCCCGACGGGATCACCATCTATCCTTGGAAGAATGGCAACCTCTTAGCATGGGATTATACCTGTGTGTCGACACTGGCTGACACCTACATCCATCACAGTGTCGGGCGACAGAGAGGAGCTGCTGACCACAGAGAGGAGTACAAGATCGGCAATTACAGGGACATAAGCCAACAGTATCAATTTGTCCCAGTGGGATCAGAGACCTTGGGAGCGTGGGGAAAAAATGCAACACGTTTCCTTAAAGAACTGGGTTCCAGACTCATCGACACCACCAGGGACCCAAGGGCAGCCACGTTCATGTTCCAGCGTCTCAGCGTGGTCATCCAGAGGGAAAACGCATGCTGCATACTTGGCTTGCGTCCGGCTTCGAAGGAGATGGAGGAGATTCATAATCTTTGATATATTGTACCATTGTATTCATGTTCATGTTTGTGTTTTCTGTCAATGTATTCTGTATATTAATAAAGTTTCTAATAACAAAAAAATATACATAATATATATATATATATATATATATATATATATATATATATATATATATATATATATATTCATACAATATACATATATATATAATATATATATATATATATATATATATATATATATATATATATATAACATATATATATACATGTATATATATATAATATATATATATATATATATATATATATATATATATATATATATATATATATATATATATATATATATATATATATATATATATATAATACATTACTACTAAGTGCAGACTTGCTGTGGGTTAAAAAAACATAATAGAAGGAAGTGTAAAAGTAGTATTGAGTTATGAATCCTGTGATAGCCTTAAACTATAGCTGGCCTGCCACTTTCAGCTTTTTCTTGACCGTGAAATTTAGCTGGGAGGATGAAATCCTATTGACTATATGCTGAGTTATTTATGACTCATTCAGCCTTGACACTAATGCCAAGACTTCTTCAATTACTTAGGTAAATATTAAATTATTTATTTTTCCTTATTATCATCCTGGCGACAATATGAACCTGGGAATAAAATAATGTGTAGATTCCAAATTTCATATTTATCTTAGATAAAGTTTGATCAAAATACAAAATAGCTGTGATACATAACACACACAATGAATACCTTAAGTGTGATTATCCCTTAAAGATGATGACAGCATCCTATATGAGGAACTAGACAGTACATTCTCTCCCTGATTGGGTGAAGAAGTTATCTGAACACTCTGGTCTAGACCAATCAGCGAACTCCATAACTTGGCCAACTGACAAGGGATTCTCTCTCCAGACAGAGCCAATATCCTCGTGTCTCCTTCTCTCCAGGTTTCTACGAAGAAACACTGGTGGCTCAACTTAGCTGTGGCTCCAGTTGAAATGGATTCTTTTATTAATAGTGTTTCCTGCTTTGTTTTGTTTACTTTTATTGTTTAGCCAAATTTAAGTTATTGTAACCTTCATGGGGGTGTGCCTTAATACTGTTGAGATGCTCATGATCCCCATCCTTGGTCATTCCTGTTTTAATTCTGTTTTCCAGGCACTGGATGATCTCTGCTGGTTTAGTGTTTATCCACGACTATAGCGATGCGCTTTACTTTTCAGGGTTTTTATCCCTAAATATGTGATGGATAATGGTTGCATGTTTATTAGGTATTAATGAAAGCCGTCCTCAATTTGGTTTTCATGTGATGCAAATCATCAGAGGAAACATAAATTAAGGTTTGTTATTATAAATAATATTTGTTAATATTACATTCGAGGGGAAGCGCTAAATCCATAAGGATTTAGCGACTGAAACGAGAGGTTAAAAGGTTTTTCTGAGTAAGATAATTGGAACTTCAATTTCTTGAATCAAGAGCCTTTATCATCAAGGTAGCCCCATTAAAGACCGGCCATCATTTATGTAAACATTATCTGCCTTTGTCAGTGCAGTTGCCGGAGACGATTTACAGCTCCTGGCCCACCATCTTCACTATGTGTTTTGTTATATATATATATATATATATATATATATATATATATATATATATATATAAAATATATATATATATATATATATAAAACACACACACACACACACACATGCTCATATGTTTTAGGGGTCGTCTTTGTATGGGGACCCCTGAGCTACAGTTCCGGTTGCCCCTTTCCCTTTAGTGAGGTACTTTAAGAGACTAAGGTCCACGTCACTTGAATGATTGAGGCATTTGCTAAAATACTGGTTTTGAGCAGCATTTAATGGCTATGTATGTGAAAGGTGTTAATATATTCTTAAAAAGAACTAAATTACTAGTGATCGTTCAACACTTAAGAAGGGAAGAGGTGGTAGTCAGGTTTAATCCAAGGAAAGGAAGAGCAGATATAAGTCATTCGAGTATGAGCCCCTTTACCAGCATCGAGACTCAGCTTTTGAAGGATGATAACTATAGGAGAGTTTGTGACCGTCAGCCATGTTGAGAATTTACCGTTATATTACAAGGAAAAAAACAAGTATGCTGAATGCTATAGGAAACTTTTGATCTAAAGCCAAAGATAAACATCTACGTGGACTTCTGTTAAAGGAGCAGTAACATAGAACTGACATTTTAGCATTATAAACAGCAGAGAAATTTTGAGAGCCTATTTGTTATATGCACATTGTCTTTAATGTGTGAGTGCGATCAAAACAACTAAATGGTTGAGAAACTAACTTAGCCCCAAATGAAAGCCATAACTTGCAGATTATCTAAACTATTTTCTGCTGAGAAGCAAAACAAACAAGTCTATAAGACTTATCACGCATCAGTATACGTAGCAAGTCATTTTCCTTAAACATGTTACAGACACGTAACATTCAATTCGCAAAAAAAAAAAAATCCTACTTTCAGAATTCGATATATCTCTGGCAGGTGAACATTCAGCTGCCAATTCCGGCAGCAAAAGTTTGGCCATTACGACTTCAAGCATTCCCTCCATGCACCGGGACCACAACAGTTCTCTTCGAAGTGATTTTGAAAGTTTGTGATCTTGACAGCCCATCTAACATACGACCGCAATCGCCATAAAGGAGAGTGAGGCTTTCGACCACTGTTCTGGATGGTTTAATTAGGTTTTCTATCGAGCAACACAGCTGCAGATATTTGGTCAACTCTGCAACTGTGGGCTGTTGATAACTGAATTGATCTCATTATAGCACTTCGATGCTTCGTTGGTTCTTTTTTATTAGATTATGAAAAATCCGAGGTTCTGCTGTTACGACAAAATTGTATTTTTTTATTTCCGATCATTTATATTTACGCTCACTGTACACTTGAATTTATTTCCATGTGTTTTTAGAGTTCATTTCCTTGTAAGTTTTCGTTACCGATTTATGGAGCCGCTTCTGAGAGCGGACCTGATATATATATATATATATATATATATATATATATATATATATATATATATATATATATATATATATATATATATATATATATATATATTATTCCACGAGTGAGGAATACCATTGCTACGAGAGACCACAATAATCCCTGCTCTACGTGACGTATTCCTCCCGTTATTTCGTTACTGGCAGTTAAATATTCATATTACCTCATGACACCCATCCAAACACCCATTCCTTCTCAGTGTTCATCACCCGGAGTGCTGCATCCTCCAGCGTGCTGCATCCTCCAGCGTGCTGCATCCTCCAGCGTGCTGCATCCTCCAGCGTGCTGCATCCTCCAGCGTGCTGCATCCTCCAGGTGCTGCATCCTCCAGCGTGCTGCATCCTCCAGGTGCTGCATCCTCCAGCGTGCTGATCCTCCAGCGTGCTGCATCCTCCAGCGTGCTGCACTCACGTCATCATAGTTATCTCATGGCATAGAGTCTATCTCACTCATAAATCCTCCAGCGTGTGATCTAGCTGCTGATCTCAACAGCTGCTGATCTCAGGTCTGATCCTCCACTGGCTTGCGAGTGCACCTAGCGTGCTGCATCTGGTGGATTCAGCTTGCACTCAGGGCTGCATCCTCAGCGTGCATCCTCCGTGCTGCATCCTCCAGCGTGGCATCCTCCAGCTGCTGATCCTCCAGCGTGCTATCTCCAGCGTGCTGCATCCTCCAGCGTGCTGATCTCAGGTATCACGTGACCAGCGTGCTGCATCCTCCAGCGTGCTGCATCCTCCAGCTGCTGCATCTCCAGCGTGCTGCATCCTCCAGCGTTGCATTCCACGTGACCTCCAGCGTGCTGCATCCTCCAGCGTGCTGCATCCTCCAGCGTGCTGCATCCTCCAGCGTGCTGCATCCTCCAGCGTGCTGCATCCTCCAGCGTGCTGCATCCTCCAGCGTGCTGCATCCTCCAGCGTGCTGCATCCTCCAGCGTGCTGCATCCTCCAGCGTGCTGCATCCTCCAGCGTGCTGCACGTCACAGTTCATCATATTTAATCCTGATGAGCAAAGAAGACTAATTCCACTCAACAATGGCCTCGTAGCGTAGTTGTTAGCATGCTTGGTTAACAGCCAAGAGTACTTGTGGTCGTATCCCACAACTAGGAGGGCCGTTTTGGCAAGTGTAACACCTAGCAGTAAATAGATACTTGGGAGTTAGTTGACACTGCGAGTCACTTCATCCTGGACCTACAGAAAAAGACACCAATGGAAATAAGTCATATTTAATTGGATACGAATAATGTCCTCTTTTGCTTTTTTAATGTTACCACTACTTTGGTTTTTTTTTATTTGGTAAAGTACCCAGTTCAAAGGAAAGTAATTGAACTACGAGAGGCTGAAGGAAATAGAAGCGAATTTCTTTTAAGAATAATAGTCGCAATACTGTTACTGGAAAAATTCGCAATTAACTCACAATTTGGAGAGGAAATTTGGAATCTTGATGACGCTTCCGTCGATCCTGGATAATAATCAAGGCAGTTGTTTCCTTGTCTGCTGTATGAGTGGTGTTAGAACACTGAAGCAGTTGATAAGGAACATCAGTGATTAGTGGACTGGTCAGTGCCAGTTAGTTGTTCAGTAGATAGATCTAGTTTAACATTCTCTCTCTCTCTCTCCCTCCCACTCATACGCACAGTTACCTAAAACCAAACTAAACCACAGCCATAATACCTTAGAAAAATATTTGTGAATCAAATCACGTAACTGTTATATACTACGTCGTTTCAGTTTCATTTATCCCTTTGTCGATACAAGTACTGTAAAATATTTAAAGTAAGTACTAACGCTGTGCGCTACATTGTAAATGCTGCCACCACGGTGACATACTATATGCATACTTATTAATAATTCACTCTCCACATGGTAATAATTGACAACGAATATCATTCACAAATCAATATGGCATGAAGAGTAACATAAAAAGTCAGTGGGGAGAGTTTTCTATAAAACTTAAGAACTGAAGCGAGCACATACCAACAGTGATTTTATATATATATATATATATATATATATATATATATATATATATATATATATATATATATATTATAATAGACCTGCATATAGAAAACATTTTATATTTTTACCAAAATATGTGATAAATTTGTTTAAATTGACATTTGATAGACACCGTTAAGAGGTACGACTAACAACGACACTGGTCTTAAAACAACGGATCAATGGGACCCTGAGAGATAAATAACATAAAATGATATCGATATAACACTGACATCACTCACGAGAACACGACATTAAAATAAAATATAAAATGATTTGACTTTGCAAGACAAGAAGACGAGAAGCATACAATAAATCATTCCACCAATTTGCCCTCGTCTAAGCGACTCTCTGGAAAAGGAAAATTCACCACTCCTGTAAATAGAACGGACCTTTCGGTACGTATTCCAGTTCGTACATTTCTGCTCATTTCTGCTCATCAGAGAATAAATATTCGACGGTCTTGATTGGAATAATATGAATTAATCTATATTTAAGTAAAGTTAGCAGAGCATTAGGACATGAACGTCTCGGCTTTCGGTTGTCAATGCAGGACATACTGTCGCCTCTTCGGTGCTTAGAAGAGCATTATTCTCAAAGTTGCTTTAAGTTGGAGCATGGGTTGCATTCAGGCGTGTGTGTGTGTGTGTGTCTGTCTGTCTGTCTGAGTGTTTATGTATCTACGTCTGTTTGTGTCTGTGTGAGTGAAGTGGTTATAAAGAATTCCTGACTCTGTGCAACATTTGTTTGCATCTATATAACTTTGCTAAGGACTAACAAGGATTTACTGACTCGGTGATTTTTTTAAGACCAAGGCAAGTACTGCCACGTATCCTAAGAGAAAACTTTGCGTTTCACTATATGAATATAAACAAGATTCTCTCTGGGATATTTTAGATTACTGTAGATCATGTAATGTTAATTTAAAAAAAAATTCCATTTAAAATAACAATAACGCAAAACTGCCTTACCCCAGTAAATATAGAATGAGAATAATAAAAAAAAGAACATAGACGTCTGCACATAATTCGAGGCAACTTTGGAAAATTTTGTTTTTTATTATGCATGTGAAAATGTATAATACGGACGTAGCTTTAGACGCTGGCATTGAACTAACTGTTGTTCCCTAACATTCTCAGTAACACTAACCATCTATCTACTGGTTGCCCTGTAATAGACCAGAAACCATGCTATTCGGAGGGCAGCTTGAATGCTATACGTCTTGGTAAGGATTGGTACCACTGACCATTGTGCGTTTCCAATTGCATTAGGTTTAATTCAAGGCAGTATTGACCAACAAAGAGTTTTCAAGTTTTCGTTTAGTTTGTTTTTTGGAAATAAACTTTTATTTTTATGAAAAATCAACCAGGATTTATTGCTCTGTTGTGAACTGAGACTTCACACCCTGGCGAGTATAACAGGCTGTGTAAACAAGGCGTCATGTGGGCGCCACGCTGTATATATTCTTTGTATCTTACTCAGTTTGCTACTGGCACTATTGTATCGACTTGTTTATTGACTTACTTATGATTTAACTGTAACTGGCATCGAGGGTTTTTTTCTTTCCCTGCAGCTCTGCCTGAGGTCAGGCTTCCCTACTGATTGGTTGCTACGTTAGACTCTTTGTGCTAGCGTCCCGCAGGCCTAATTAGACATAACCCGTCTGATCTGGCACTTGAAGAAAGCTGTCCAGCTTCTTCGTCCCAGTGTCAAGACATTGCTTGTCACACACATGTGACACAGAGTTCTCAAAATATACCCTTGGACAACTCACTGGGTTTATTCCGCGCTCCTCACATATCTTTCACTTCAGTAAATTATAACAATGTGAAGGTTAAGAACCAGGAGCTCAAGTTCTTTCCGTGTACAGTTTATATTATCAAGTATCTTTCTCTCTTTTTCCATTCCAGAGAGAACCATCCAAGAGCTTTGAGACGTTCTCAGTTTCTATCTTCTCTCTCTCTCTCTCTCTCTCTCTCTCTCTCTCTCTCTCTCTCTCTCTCTCTCTCTCTCTCTCTTCTTTCTCTCTCTCTCTCTCCATCTCTCTCTCTCTCTCTCTCATCTCTCTCTCTCTCTCTCCTCTCTCTCTCTCTCTCTCTCCTCTCTCTCTCTCTTCTCTCTCTCTCTCTCTCTCTCTCTCTCTCTCTCCTCATATATATATATATATATATATATATATATATATATATATATATATATATATATATATATATTGAAGACAACCACTATGAAAAATAGAAGAATTCCAGGCTGTGATACTCACATTATCAAGTTCCTTGATAATGTGAGTAGTCACGAATGCGCTTGGAATCCTTCTATTTTTCATAGTGGTTGTCTTGCATATTTTGATATCACCTGTTTACTGTGATCTTTTTGCTATATATATATATATATATATATATATATATATATATATATATATATATATATATATATATAGAGTTGTTATCTATGTTGTTTTACTCCCATTGTATTTTGTATTTTGTCTTGAAATAAAGTTTGTATAAAAAAGAAGGTGGTAGGGAAGTGGAATATTCAAATGGCTTCAGAAAGAAATCTAAATATTCTTCCTTGAAGTATTTTTATCCACTTCTCCGAGGCAATGGTCCCACAATTGACACCAGAGGTGGACCATCCTATATATATATATATATATATATATATATATATATATATATATATATATATATATATATATATATATATATATATATATATATATATATATATATATATATAAGAGAGAGAGAGAGAGAGAGAGAGAGAGAGAGAGAGAGAGAGAGAGAGAGAGAGTTTACGGTGTTAATATGTACGTGCGTTTGGAATGGAATGGAATAAATGTACGCATATGTGTAACGTAAACGTATATATATATGTGATGGTAGCACTTCACTGTGTGTGCGTATATGACAAGACGTTGTATGTAACACAACTGTAAATGTATGTCGGTGTTATAAGTAAATGGATTCGTATTAAAATATATTTAACTGAGGACGTAGAGGAAGGAGTGTTTTTCTCCCTATATTCGCCGGTCTACTTGTCACATAACTGTCAGAAAATATTAATGCTTGTGGAACAAAACAATTTCGTTGTAACACAATTCATATGACTGACGTAATTGGTTGATATCATTATGTTTTACGTTTTAACCTGCCAGTTCGTGCTAGATACATGGGCCTTGGCATGTTGCTGTTTCAGATTACTATTTTGAAGTATTCTGTAACTTTAGGCAGCCCTCTATTATTTTATCATGCTACATTAGACTCTTTCCATTATTGCAATGAGATTGAAAACAAACCGTGTGGACCAAGGCATCGGCATGCAGGACAAGCCTTCATTTCGCTGTAAATAACTATTATTTTATCATAATGTGAAACGATCTTCTGCATGTCTCTGCCCACATTCTTGTAAGCGTTACACCAACAAATATTAAATCTACAACGGCTAAAGTTCCATTACTTCAACTGCTGCATAAAAGTCCAGGAGAGTAGACAGAGCTCACAGTATTAGTAGCCCTGAGTTTATGGACGAGAAGTGTTAAATTAATAGTTTGGCAGCTGCCAGTCAAAGCGGGAAGTTAATCGCATATAAAGTTTTAATGTTAATTCTGGTAGATTAGATCCTCCGGATCACAAAACTAATTGAAGACACATTGTTATCACTGGGAAAATTTAATTTCGAAAATGAAAATCTGTTTTTTTTATATAAAAATTTTAGTTGTAAAGTTAATCCTAAATTTATTAAAAAGGCCTTGTTGGGATTTAATAGTTTTAAAGAATGGTTTGAACTGAAAATTCTCAATAGTTAAGGAATATTTCCAAGAGAAATGTTCTTCTTTCAAAATCATGAATTATTTATATATTAGTAACATTGCATAAATGAAAAACACTTCCAAAGCCTTACAAATAAAAATCGAAAATGACAACTTTTAAAGAGTAAAAAAAAAAATTATTCCAATTTTACTACTCGTCACTTTGTATCCATCATCCAAAAATCTAAAGCATCACAGACGTAAAATAATCAGGAACATGACATGTGAAAATTGTAATAAATTAATATTTTGTTGTAAGTCAAGTCTGACATCGTGGCTATGAGCTATTCAATAACAAATACCTAAATTAGCAGCAAAACATTCCTCGTATCATTTGTAGGAATGTTTGCCTGGTATTGAGAGCAGCCTGTCAACACTTGATGTTATATGCTATTTGAGTTATAGAAAATTCTATTGAAATTAAATAATCATACGTAATCTAACTAAAATTATCATTTCAATACTAGTATTTCCTGAATAGAGAGTCATTGCATCAAAGTATGATTCGAATGTGTATAGAGAGTAAGTAATAAGTGGAGCATCATTTTTAGTTCAGTCAAAGCAGTAAGTGGTATTCTTAGATTCAAGAGTTGAGGATTGCTGCCGTAAACTCCCCATGGCAGTAAAAAAAAAAAGAGCAAGTGAATTAGGCAGAAGAGCAACTATAAGCTGTTAGAACGGTGGGGGTTGGTAGGTTTAGTTTAAGAAGTTCGTCTGTAGCTTGTAAGATATACTAAATAGTACCCACACATAGAATACAAAGCTGAAAACTTTTATAAAGAAGTGAAAAGCAATCCTAGACGATAACCAAGGGTGAAGTGCAGACGAGGACATACCAGTAGGGGTGGTAGAGGAGAAACACCCAAAGGGCACAGCAATCATATCGCTGTCACAGGAGTAGCCATGAGTAGCATCCACTGCATTGGGCTTCAACATCCAGAGTGAAACGCCGTGTGGCTATTTGATAGTTAGCTCTGAAGACTTTCTTTAAATGTATCAGAGATCTGGAGCTGATGTCAACTTAATGTTACTTATTTTTAATAACCACATATATCGTACCACTGACATCCCGAACTGCCTTAGTCATAGCAAGCTGATTATAATCGTGTGGCTTCAGAAGTGACATCGTCCATATTTGCCTCTTGGTTGCCGAAGTTATCTAAGGAAAAAACTAGCTGTTTTCTATTACAACCAGACATAAAATGGGGTAGAAGGAGATGAAACATAAAGTTGTGATGCTGCGCTGTTACCTTAATATCTGATGTTCTTTCTGGCTGCTACCAGCCATTATGACACATGTAAATTATTTCGCTGCAAGTCAGTGTCACCTGAGATGATGTGAACGCATTAAACTCCTTATATAGCCATCATCGGCTTTTTTTGTGCGGTACGAAGATCATGCCTGTTTAATATTCTTGATGCAAAAATAATATGCTGCACTGGTTCAGGTTCCGTATTGACTAGACGTGACTTCTGCAGCATTACATGACGGTCACCACTTAAATAAATACTGACAGATCATGAGCTGTACTTTACTGTGTCACTATTTGGTTCACTTTCTGAGGGTATAGCTGAGAACCCATGATCAGTTGATACTGACATCTCGTTGCACTAGAGGCTCTTCAACTGCGAGTATTCACGACTAGCAAACAAACATTCCTCGTATCTTGCGCGCAACACACACACCCACACACCAAGCGTGATAGGGTGCCGTACCTCATCACTCTGCGGCGACGTCCCCTGCCACTCCCTGCACCCGAATTATGTGAGCACCAGCACGGTGATTGGCGACGAACCCTAAAATATCTCAACCTGGCTGAACAATCAACAGAAAAGCCTAGCGCAAGACTGTGTTGCGAAGGACGTTAAGGCAGCATCAAGACGGAGTTCTTAGTGACTATTTCGGTGATGATCCAAACACTACACATGCCATACATACATACTCATAGCTATTGAGTACTATATCCTAATTACGATTAAGGCCTTATACTTATCCTCACTGAATTGCTTCCGGTACTTTTCCTACTACAAAATTTACCTACACAAATCATCCAAAAGCTCTTTGATTGTCTTTGAATTTTTTTTGTGTTATCAGCAAACCTATGTCGTACGTATTCGCTAATTTAAGTTGTAAATGTAGATTGCTTATAAAAAGGGGCCCATAAGTACTCTTGTAGAACGTTAATTCTGACTGATTCCTTTGATCCAAAATTTTATTTATGCCTATTTAAGATGAGTGTGACTGGCTGTCAGTCAGCTATTACTCGATCCATGAAAACAGCTCGTTGGGGCCAGAGACATGTTGGGTTTTTAAAGAGCTGCTTGACAGAAAACCATTAACTTTGATCTTACAGATGGTTTTTCATCCCATTCTCTATAATTAGCAATTTCTATGATTCCTATGATCTTGTGTGAAAACAGGACAAAATAATTATTAAAAATTTAGCGCTTTTCTGTGCTACATAAAAGGAGCTCAAGGGAGACTTACTGGTTTATGCAGATTAATTTTGGTTGACGTACAGAAAAGAGACAGCCTAAAATATATGTTTAATTTTTATTTTGGCTTAGACTGTTCAGAAATAGACGCACGGTAAAGAGATACATTTGGAGACGGGTTGTACTCTCATCTCTGTCAAGTACTCGTAAGCCAGAGGTCCTTGTTGCACTGACTCGTCATCCAGCCGTTGGCTACCTCATGGGAAAAGGCACAGTATGCAGAGCATGTCCTTATTCCGACAACGTTTCGGTCAGCGTTAAGCTTTATCAAGACATGACATAATCAGCCTCAAGAGCTCTGTTCTAGCTCTGCGTATTGTATCGGTGTGAACTTCCAAGTCCTCTGCTATCTGTCTTTCACATGGTACTTCCTGCACAAGTGTCCTCAACTAGCCACTGCTATTTTGCCACGCCTCTTAGCTGGGCTGACACCAATGAACGAGGTCATCGCCAGACCCTGTCAGGTAATTTTTTCCCCTGACAAATAAACCAGCAACAATAACTGACACTCAGCTGTCCGTCCAAGCCAATTTATAGCTGCCGAAACCCATTTGTAATGTAGATTCACTCGATCTAAGATAAGCAGATTCAAGGAGTGGTTAACGTATACCAACACATTGTGCAGGAGACTCGTTGATCAGATATACCAGGATTTATTATTTCTGTATGCTTTGCGACTCTAGGAAAATGGCTGTTCCGTAACAATTCAGATTAACGCAAATGTCCCAAACAGAAAATGGTATATAGGTACACGTGCAGTGTTTACATAATAGGTGTTCTGTAACTACTCCCATTATGCCCCAACCCTTAATGGAAACGAGTATTAGAGTCCGAAGCTCCATTGGACCATTAAATGTTACATGAAGTGGACATCGTAATTGTGACGAACGGTGATGAAATTTAAAGCGGCAAACTACATCACTATCACGAATTGTCGTGGATGAATTACCGTTAATGGTGGCACCGTAATGCAGGTGCGCGACAGTACGTCTGAATTATATCCCAAATTTATTATCCATACGCTGATGTGACAAAACGAATCTGGAACAATTTATTTCAGATAACAGATACAAAATCAGCAGATCGATTATGTACTGTTGTGTGAGTCATTACACATCACATTAAACGCATCTACTTTTATGCTAACATGAGGATATATAAATATCCCCTTTTTTTTTTTTTTTTGATGCCGTCGTATGTATGTCGTGTGAACGATGCGAGGAATTTTTTTTATTCTGATTTAGATTTTGCTTGGTTTAAAGCTTAACGACTACATGTTGGTCATTAAGGCTGCAATTCACCTATACAGCACGTAAAACAGAATTCTTTATATTACTAAAAGTTATATCAGAGTAAATTCTGTGTATATGAACTAAGAGATATATACGTGAGTATGTACACACAGATGTCTACAGCTCATCATATATATATATATGTCCTGCCGAATAGGTAAAACTTGTGATTTTGACTTAAATAGCAACGCTCTTCTTGCCGAATAAGGCAAGCGAAAATTTTTACACAATAATTTCGCAAAAATCATTCTGAACTTAATGAAAAATATATATTTCATTGTTTTTTTATTATTACATTATTGTAAACTTATCTAAAATATATTTAGGAGGAGTAGGCTAAATTAAATTGCGCTTGTTATAATAAGGTTAGGTAAGTTTCCTAAGGTTCTTTTAGTACAAAATTACTAATTTTTACATTAACATAAGTGAAAAAAATATATCTTTAAACGTATAAGATAAATTTTTAGAAAGGACCTAATTTTAAATGAGTTCTTGCTAATTGACCAATTTTACCTGTTCGGCACGATATATATTTATATATATTACTACTTTTGGTGTGAAAATATAATGAAATTGTCATTGAAGATACTGTTACAGATACTGTTGGTTTCCATATACTTTTTTCATCTATAAATATCTGTATATAAAAAAAAATCTTGGAACTTTTTCCCGAGAAGCATTAAAAATCAACACAAACAGCTGATAACTATAAATATGAATATATTTTGTGACATCAGAGTAGAGGGTTTGAGTGAATGATTTGTTTGATCTAGAAACTTTTTAAATATATTTAACACGTGTGGAAAAGATTCATTAATCGGTTAATTTATATTTCTGAACTCACGGACCCTCCCATTAAATGTTGACAGAGACACAGAAACAGGGAAACGTAAGTGGTGGTGTAAAATGCCTGTTTTTACCGAGGGCGACGTAGCATCAGGAGAATGCACGAGGGCGACGTAGCATCAGGAGCATGCACGAGGGCGACGTAGCATCAGGAGCATGCACGAGGGCGACGTAGCATCAGGAGCATGCACGAGGGCGACGTAGCATCAGGAGCATGCACGAGAGCGACGAAGCATCAGGAGCATGCACGAGGGCGAGGTAGCATCAGGAGAATGCACGAGGGCGACGTAGCATCAGGAGCATGCACGAGGGCGACGTAGCATCAGGAGCATGCACGAGGGCGACGTAGCATCAGAGCATGCACGAAGTTAAGAGTAAACTCATAATCACGTAAATTGCTGAGGAAAAATAGGGTTAAATGCCTATATCTAGTATATAGATTTTATTTTACATGTGAATGTATTGTGCGAATTATTAGTCTAGTTGATATCTGAACTTTAAAAATTGAATTTAGCTGAGCTGACTGAGTATTAGTTACATTACAAACTTAAGAACATTGGAAAGAGAAGAGCGAGTCAGTAGATTACTTCATCGAAGAGATTGGAACTACTCTCCTCTTCCTTCAATTAAAACTGATTACCCTGGTCGAATTTTTTTTAAATGAGATAATTTTTAGTGAGCTATATAGATTTTTTTAATCTGATTCCAAAATTATTTTAGATTTTTTGGGGGGGCCTTTTATAGACAAAAAATACATTATTGTTTTGCCATCTTCTACTACTACTATTCTCACTTCCTGGCTAATTTTCGGGAATAATTATTAACAGAATACAGAGCAAACTTTTATTGAAACTAGGTTTTGCTAAGTTTTGAGCAAGACGTAGTCGATATTACGCCTCTAAGTCCTTTTTTCTAGTATTTTCATCACCTGATTTTTCCATATTAAATTATGACTTGAAAATGGTCCATGTCAGACCCAAATGTTTAATGTTTCCTAAGACGTGAGTTTAATGTGAACTGTTCCAGCCACACTGTTGACACTTTTTATTCTTTAAGAATCAGTGGAAAATTAACGAGTCTCCAGGGCTCCTGAAGTGAACTGCTGGCTGAGGAAAAACAAACAAACGAAGTTCACTAGTAACTGGGACACCTTTTTTCGGTGTCCTGTATGAGAGAGATGGCATTCCTCTCTTCAAATTGGGAGTCAAAGCTTTAATTTAATTGGAGTGAGCAATCAGTGGTTTACACTAGTTAACGGGGAATTTCGACAAGTTAGAAACCACTGAAGTTACTGCCGCACACACATGCGCAGGTTTTGTGACAGTCTTGTTGAGGGTAGAGGTGTGCGTGTGGGAAGAGAAGGGATTGTGAATGGACGTGGTGTGGGAGAGGAAGGTGTTGTGAACAGTCGTGAGGATGTATGGGAGGAAGGGTTGTGGATGGTGGTGGTAGGATGTGGGTAGGGAAAGATTTGTGACTGACTGAGATTGTAGGTGTTGGAATGTTGGTGGTTTTGGAGTTATAAATAAATTATAAGAACGGTCATATAAGAAAAGCCTTCGAGGTGAGCTAACATGTTCATGATGCTACGTAAAGTTCAATGTGCTTGGAAAAGCGTGAAGGCAAAATTTATTATTTATAAATTAATAAAGGCAAAATATGGAAATATATTATTCATATATTCTCAGGAATATTTATCTTCATACCTGTGTATGGACCGATAGCCTCGGATAAATATACTAATATTTATATTTTTATTACAGAATTTTAACTGGGAGTGTCAATAATGAAAATGAAAATAGAGGTATTACTATTAAAACCACAGGGAAGCGCTAAACCAGTAATTTGCGCTCAGCAAACAGTATTAGACCGAGTTCTACTAAGAGTATGTCTCCTGAACTTCAAAAGTAACAAGACGAGCAATTCTAGTATAGTAACTATCGTCGCCAATGTTATATTTTTGTGAGGTAATCAGTTCGCTATGTACAATACACTATAACAGTTTGTTGCTCTGTTAGCTCATGGCTGTAATTTATCTATCGGTAGAGAAATGTGGCAATATATCTCTGTCTTATTTATATTTCTGCATAACTCACAGCTCAGCGTCAATAAGCCTATATTTTCTGTGTCAGGGAGTTGTGTGTGTATATATATATATATATATATATATATATATATATATATATATATATATATATATATATATATATATATATATATATATATATATATATATATATAGTAATATATATATATATATATATATATATATATATATATATATATATATATATATATATTTATATATACTATATATATACACGATATATATATATATATATATAGGATGGGGTCCACCTCTGGTGCAAATTGTGGGACCCATAGCCTCGGAGAAGTGGATAAAAGGCATCAAGGAAGAATATTTGGATTTCTTCCTGAAGCCGTTTGAATATTCCACTTCTCCTACCACCCATCCTATATACACAATACATACATATAAATGCTTTATTAATAGACAGAATACATTTATAAAACACACAAACATGAACATGAATACAATGGTACAATATGTCAAAGATTATGAATCTCCTCCAGCTCCTCCGAAGCCGGGCGCGAGCCGAGTATGCAGCATGCGTTTCCCTCTGGATGGCCACGCTGAGACGCTGGAACATGAACGTGGCTGCCCTTGGGTCCCTGGTGGTGTCGATGAGTCTGGAACCCAGCTCTTTAAGGAAACGTGTTGCATTTTTCCCCACGCTCCCAAGGTCTCCGATCCCACTGGGACAAATTTATACTGTTGGCTTATGTCCCTGTACTTGCCGATCTTGTACTCCTCTCTGTGGTCAGCAGCTCCTCCCTGTCGCCCAACACTGTGATGGATGTAGGTGTCAGCCAGTGTCGACACGCAGGTATAATCCCATGCTAAGAGCTTGCCATTCTTCCAAGGATAGATGGTGATCCCGTCGGGGCGGTTTGCTGGGTTGTGGGCGTTGTTGGCTGCTAGTGATCGAGGCTCTCTCTCGGCTGGGCATCCAGCTGTAGCGAGGGTTCTCTTTATGATGTCGTTGACCTCATTGTGTCTTGCATGCCAACCCTTGGTTTTAGAACAGTTAAGACCATGTAGACCATATTGGTCGGCTTGCGCATCGCCGCAAATACACTTATATTCCGTGTGAATGGGGGCAGCAAGGCGCAGAGCCACTGCAATACGAAGGGTCTTAGGGTCCAGGCGTGTTCCCATGGCCGAAATGGGAACTGTTTGGAGGAAGTCCCCAGAGTGATGTGCACTCACGGCTAGGAGACGGGCAGTCTCCTGTCTGATGTTACGGCCCTGAGCATATTGGCAGTATCTTTTCAACAATGGGGCTGTCCCAGCTTGACTGTTTGTAGGCCTGTTCTTCACTAGGTTTTGGTGTTGGAGCAGCAAGAGTCTCCCAATCAGTGATGGCACTGGTGTAGCTAGGGTCCTGTATTCCTGCTGAATCACTGAGGTTGTATGGAAGAATTTGTTTTATTAGCTCATTTGATGCTATAGAAGAGGATAAGAAGGCTGGTAGGGCAATCTGGGAGGATTTGCGTACTCCCAGCCCCCAAGTCTGACTGGAAGTGAAGCTTGCAACCACTGTCCATCTTCGAGGGAAAGATTCAATACACTCTCTAGCATGGTCTTGAGGAGAGAGTCGTATTCCTCGAGTTTCGGGCTGTTGAAGGCTGGGGAACATCTCAGGAAGTATGTAAGTTTTGGGATTGACAGGCACCTGGTGAGTAGGTAGAAGGCATCATGTGTATCAATGTCTTTCATCCTACCTTCCATCGTCCTGAGGTCGGAGATTTTTTTTTCCAGGACCAGATCGATGGCATTGGGCCCAAGGGAGCACCAAGGAGAGTGCTGTTGGCTGGATCGATGGCTCGTGCCCTGGTAAAACAGCCCTAATGTCCTGGATCATCTGTGGATTGGTGGAAACTATCTCACATTTGGTGGGGTTTAAAGATAGGCCCAGGCTGCCTACCATATCTTTAATTTTCCTGATGTCTCCCAGGAGAGATTGTGTAGTGCCAGCTAGGGTCCCGTCATCCAAGAACCAGATATTGAGCTCACTGGACAATGTTTCTGTGACATCCTTGATGGCTAGACAGAATAGAAAGGGAGCAGAGGGTCCCCCTGTTGCACACCCTCACACGAGTCAATTTCATGGTCCCCAAACAAAAGTTTAGAAGCCACACTATAACACGATTCTATGAAGGGATAGAGGAAGGAAAGTGCCTAGAAACTGCTTGGAGAGCAGCATCCCTTCTGACTGAGTTGAAAGCATTGGCAAAGTCCAATTTGATTAAGGCTTTTTCATTGGACATGTTGTTGATGTATACTCGTGCTGCATGGGCAGCTGCTTCACAGCCTTGTTGAACACCAAAACCGAGCTGAGTTGGTTTCAACATTGAGGCAGCATCTTGACTCACCCTTCGTACTGCAGCCTTGGCAACTAGGCGCCGAAGGGTGTTGCCCACTGCAATGGGCCTGATTCCTCCATCCTTTTTCCGGAGGGCACACAGTGAGGCACCAAAGAAAAGGGGTCTAATGGTCTGTGGGACACTACCAGCCAGGCACCCATTGGAAAATTTGGTGAGTTCAGACAACAATCTCTCAGAGACCTCACCAAGACCTGGATTGAGCATTTGTTTCAAGTGTTGTGGCCTTAAACCAGTGAAACCTCCTGCTGAGCCCTGTGGGAAAGACATAGCAGCTTTATACACATCGGCGTCCCGTAAGGTTAAATGTTCTTGACCTGCTGCAATGTCAAGGGGTCAATGTTGGTACTGGGAGCCCTGGGCGGATGTTTGTCCTTCAAGGCTTGTGCTGTAATGATATCCTTAGGAGCGATGGTATCCTCACTGGTTATAAGCCTCAGTGCTCCGATAGTATTACCCTCTTCTATTTTTCTGCTAATGTGGGCCCTGATTTTTGAGGCGTCTGGTGTCCTGTTGTTGACATTTGCCTGGCGGGTGTTTGACGTCCTGGAGGATACGGACAAGGTTGTCATCTCTAGGGAATGCATTTATTGCCCTGATAACAGATGTAGCTAGTGACTTGTCCCTCCTTGGTGGGACAGCCAAACAGGCATTGCCAAAAAGCAGAAGGTTGTGCCAGGATCCATTGTTTGCAGGAGCATCGTTGACTTTCTTCAAGAGGTCAGCGAATTTGCTGGCAGCTTCATGGCGAGCTGCTTTGGGGATGTGTGTCAGCGTCCTGGTGGATGTTAATTTGATTGCAGCTTTAGGTCCTCTGTAGAGGTGAGTCAGGGTGGCTGTCAGCTCTGTCTGCTGGGAGGGTCTGTTGGCTGTTCCCATTTGGAGCCCTCCTGGAGCCTAGACATCCATTGTGTGCACGGATGTTGCCAGTAGAGGATTGAGTGCACATTCCCTATGGCACACCTGGCAGATGCCTCGGGGACGGGTTCCAAGGCGTTGGCTCTGTCCTGGAGATTCCTGGGAACCCTGCACTTCTTGTGACATGGTGTGGGTGGGAGGGCGCCAGCTGTGGGGTACCGGGTGAAGGACAGCATGGATGCATGGGGGATGGGGGTGGGAGAGTAGTGAGCGGGAGTGTAGTTCGTGAGGCACTAAACGGCAACACTCTTGGTCAGGAAGTCAGTAGGCCTAGACCAGGAATGGGGGTGAGGGAGTGGCCCTATATGTTCACTTAAGATGCACATTGCTAACTTTTGCTAATTGATATACTTAGAAACAACCTCGCCATTTGGCACACTGATCGCCGTGTTCTCACTGTTAACCAAGGTGGTGTTCTGTTCATCATCAAAACACGAGTACTGGGCGGCCACTCTCCCCCCAACCCCGGCCAAACAGAGGGTAAACAAACCTCCCCCTCACCTACACTGGAGGGATCCCCTCAACACCGCATCCTCTAACTACTCAACTCCCAACAATCACACTGCACTTTCACTGATATAGAAGCAACGGCCTGATGCAGAAGATTGTCATGACTCTGTAATCTCCAGTGGATACTCACGATGACGTCTGCTTGAAATGGCCCTTCCCACACATGTAGATTCCTCGTTTACACACAAAATATATGGAGCACCACAAACTGGCTCCCTCCCTCCACGCCAGCAGGCGTTATATATATATATATATATATATATATATATATATATATATATATTATATATATATATATATATATATATATATATATATATATATATATATATATATATATATATATATATATATATATATATATATATATATATATATATATATATATATAGTCCTTTCTAAAAAAATTCATACGTTTAAAGATACATTTTTTCATTTATGTTAATGTAAAAATTAATAATTTTGTACCAAAAGAACCTTAGAAAACTTACCTACCCTTATTATAACAAGCGCAATTTAATTTAGCCTAATCCAACTAAATGTATTTTAGATAAGTTTACAATAATTTAATAAACACAATGAAATATACACTGGAGGCTTAACTACTGGAGACAGTGGGAAAAAAGTGGAGATTACACGTTCGTGATGTTTATTCCTTTTGCCTTGATAGAAGGTGCATAGTCCTTAGTTGTTATCAGTATTGGAACCAGAAGAGAGGTGCAACAATTGAAGGCATCACAGGAGCGCGGAACCCACTAGTGTTAGCAGGTTATACCTAAAAGTTAGACCAGAGGTTAGCAACTGTGTCTTCTTTGCCAGGATTCCATGGTGATGCAGTCAGGAAAGAAACACTGTATGAATAAGACACCTGTGCAATACCGGAGGATCTTTATTAACGTGACGTTGAACTCTTGCGAACGTTTGAGTCTGTGAGTTAATTATTTTTTCCAAAGTTTTATAGTGTATTCTCATATGCACTAGTGTATTTTCAGAGTGTATTCTCATTTTTTTCATTTTTTTTCAGGTATGTTAGCGTCATGATGAAGCTTGTACGTCAGGTAAGGCAAAAATTGCGCTATTATTCACAGTAATCGATTTGAGGCACACTGTCAGTCTCCAGACTGGAGTATTTGGGATATCGGTAAGTACCTTGAGTATTAGTGGGTCAAGACTAATATTCCTGAAAGGCTACTAGAGGATGGTGAATATTTTCTTTTATAGATCACCCCAACGTGTTAGGAAATGGACAGGTTCCTCCAAATTACTGCCGTTTGGAGAAAATGAGCATACTCACATGTTTGTATAAAAAAAAAAAAAAAAAATGCCCCGATAAGCTACCTGATTAAAAATTTCAGTGTTTCTCGTTGTTATTTTGTTAGTAAAACATGAAACTGAATGCAGTGAGAATATTCAGGTTTGATCCAAGGGTAGCACCAATTCTTTAGATCAAGACTAATTCACCGGCATCAAGACCCAAACACCACATGCACGATATTATACAACGAGAAATTAAGGCTAGTAAACTAGAGAGGTTCCTTGACGTCCATGATGGGCTCTTGATCCAAAGAATTGGTGCTACCCTTCATATTGAATCAATCCCCCCAGAAACTGTGCTCCGTACGGATTTAACGTTTCTTCATAAAACTGCAATGTAATAAGACTCGTTAGTCATAATCCGCAGTCGCAATATTATACGATGCAACAAGAGTCATCAAATTTGCGAGCGAGATATAATAAAATAAGTGTCATTCATCATAAACCTCGCGATAGTATACAATGAAGCGAGTGTCATTCATCATAAAATCGGTCATATACTTCAAACAATATTTCATGCTTCACAGCGAGGGATGATATTGATAATGTATTTTCATGAAAAATGGCGAATAATTAATCACGGTACAGGAGTGTTGTCCCGGTGTCCTGAAGACCTAGAGGAACGAATTGTAGTTAAACCTTGGATGATAAATATTAATGTATTGACACTGCCTTAGAGATTTATAACTCTGCAGTACGTTCTCACTAGAATCGTTGGTCTGATGACTTTTCATGTAATATAACTTGAGAGCCTTTTAATTAATGATAAATAGGGTAACTGCGGTTAGGGAGTAATGTTTTTTTTGTTCAAGTGAACTTTCTGTGGACTCGTTCAGTTAAAAGTTGTCAAAGGAAAGGACACGTATGCAAACATTTAGGATATTTATTGGGAAACGTTTCGGTCCTGTTCATAGGAGTGAACATTGTACCAGGACCGAAGAGTTTGCGTCGGTCCTGGGACCGATATTTGTATGCGATATGTTGAGTTGCATCGAACTCGGCCGTGCCCTGGTTGGTGTTTGGGGATATTTGAAGTGATATATTAGAAAGACTGGCTAATGGTTTGCCAAGTTTCTTTCTAAAGACAAAGCCACATGTATCAGGACAAGCCTTCATTTAGAACGCTGTCCCAGTAAAGGCTTTCTCTGCAACAAGTGTCTTTGTTGATATTCCTGTCGTCAGTTCGCCATTCAATCAGGTTATTCTCCACATTATTTCAGAATCTTACAAATAGCTTTTGAAGGATGTATGTAATTTATTTTTTCACTTTGTTTCAGAACTATCTTCAGTGAGTGATGTGTCGGTCATTCTCACTATTCTTAAGTTACATTTTTTTTTGAGAGTTACGCTCACCTAAAGCCCTGAGATTATTTATCCCCTTCTTAAGACTTATTATGAAATTTGTTTCATCGCAAGAATAAATTATTAGTGTATGCCGTGTACTTGTTAATGTCTTCTGATTAGATGCATATATGATGAGTACAAATTTGAATTTGATTAAAAATGACTCTATCTTGTTTTATGGCTTATATCATCACCGTAGAGTGCAACTGTGTTTGAGATGTGGGTAGAAATCCTTAGTAAATATATTGAACAACAAAGGCCTTAGAACACCTCGTCGTATACTCAAGAACGACTCTATCTTTTTTACATGCTAAGAGCTCTTATCTTACTTTAACTCATTTCAGAGCATTTCCTTGTTAACATCTTTTTTATATACACAAATTATACGTGAGAACTTTATTAAATATTAAACAATATTCATTTAAGAAAAAAGTGAAGCCAGTTGTTGACCAAAACTTTCATTTTATTAATAAAATTTATTTTTCAAAAGTCCATATACTGTGAGAACCTGTTCCAAGCGTTATCGAACAGAGTGATCGATAATGAAGGAATGTTCTGAGATGGTACAGAGACAGTGAAGATACTAAAAGCTGATCATTTTGTGGCGTTTCATGAATCTTAGCCAAAATGGGAACATTAAGACCAACGTCCTTGTGTATAACTCCCAAATAATTTTTAAACTGGCACGGTGTCACTGAACCAAAGACCATGCGTATTTTTTAAAATGTATTAGACAGATTCATAAGTGAGGATCGATTTGGGTGAGTTATCAGTTGTAGTGCCTCCTTCCTGGCATACATCACTAAGACCACTGAAATCTGTCAGGTGTTTAAGGGAGATAGATGAGTCGCTTTGCATGGTCTTCTACCCTATCCAAAAGTCGGAGACTTGATCTGGTGTCTAGCAATCCAAGAAAGTGAATCATACTCGAGGTGAGAGCGAACTTTTATCTCGTATAGAGCCTTGCAGTATCTGCGGTCGACTAAATACGAGATTCGCCTTAGCAGGATTTTAGCTTATCTTGCCTTTCTTGCAAGATTTACCACATTATTTACCACAATCGCCTTTCTTGCAAGATTTCCACATTATTTACCACATTATCGCCAGGTACCAACACTGTCCTATATTTATTCCCAAGCCCTAGTAACATGCTGTCTAGAGACCCTCTCTCGTATTTTTTCTGAAGTAAACGTAACCATTATTCGCTCGCCCCGGCTCCATACAACTGCAAATTGATGAATAAATACCAAAAAGAATTTTTAGTAACATTCAGTATAACCTTAAAGAAATCTATAAATTAGAGATAAGAAAACGTTGAGACACAGTTATTTTTTTATTTGACGGTAGTGATAAATTGACTGACTAGTAGCAAATCGAAAATGACGCTAACATTATCATTCCACAAAACTCTGTTGTGCAAGAAACGGGCAATAAACAAACGAAATCAGAAGTCCGAGCAATTAAAGTCCAAGAGAGGCAAAATTTCAATAAGACAATGAAGTAAATAAATTACTATTCAGAAAAAAAGAAGATAGAGATTTAAACAACTCAAAATCAATTAATATTCAGGCAACATGACAAACCAAATGAGCTAAACTGCAACCCTATTAGTCTGACAGGTGTTTGGAAAAGTTTACAAGTCATCACTAGGGACAAGACTGTAAAGTTTCTGAGACGAAGAAACAATCAATGGGGTTTTTGTAATAAAAATTCTTGCCTTTAATACAAGGTCCTCGTGGTGGTGCTCGTGTTCATGTAAATTCTCTGAGCATTTTCAGTATCGCTTGGTACTTCTCTCAGTAAGTTCTGGAGGTAGGAAGTTGAGGAGACTTCAGTTTTACTATCGTGATTTCATGTATTTTAATGCAAAGGTAGTAGGTAGTTTCCATATCAATATAATTTCGAAATAGGTCATAATTTATATTATGTCTTTCAAATGTATTCTTTTTACGTGTTTATATGGTTTATATGGTAAAGAGGTTTTTAGGGTAAAGAGATTTTTGTGGCATATATGGATTTGGAAAAGGCATATGATAGGGTGGAGAGGGGGGCAATGTGGCAGATGTTGCAGGTGTATGGAATAGAAGGTAGGTTACTGAAAGCAGTGAAAAGTTTTTATGAGGATAGTGAGGCTCAGGTTAGAGTGTGTAGGAGGGAGGGGGGGCTATTTCCCAGTAAAAGTCTGCCTTAGACAAGGATGTGTGATGTCACCGTGGTTGTTCAGTATATTTATAGATGGGGTTGTAAGAGAAGTGAATGTGAGGGTCCTGGCAAGAGGTTTGGGGTTAAAAGATAAAGAATCAAATACAAAGTGGGAGTTGTCACAGTTGATTTTTGCTGATGACACTGTGCTTTTGTGAGATTCTGAAGAGAAGTTGCAGAGGTTGGTGGATGAATTTGGTAGGGTGTGTAAAAGAAGAAAATTGAAAGTGAATATAGGAAAGAATAAGGTGATGAGGATAACAAATAGATTAGGTGACGAAAGATTGGATATCAGATTGGAGGGAGAGAGTATGAAGGAGGTGAATGTATTCAGATATTTGGGAGTGGACATGTCAGCAGATGGGTCTATGAAGGATGAGGTGAATCATAGAATTGATGAGGGGAAAAGGGTGAGTGGTGCACTTCGGAGTCTGTGGAGACAAAGAACATTGTCCATGACATCTCCACTGCTGGAGGCAGTGGAGATGTCATGTCTGAGGTCAATGTGTGGTGTGAATATAATGCAGAGAACTCGGAGTTTGGAAATTAGGAGGAGGTGCGGGATTACCAAAACTATTATCCAGAGAGCTGAGGAGGGGTTGTTGAGGTGGTTCGGACATGTAGAGAGAATGGAACGAGACAGAATGACTTCGAGAGTGAATAAATCTGTAGTGGAGGGAAGGCGGGGCAGGGGTCGGCCTAGGAAAGGTTGGAGGGAGTGGGTAAAGGAGGTTTTGTGTGCGAGGGGCTTGGACTTCCAGAAAGCATTTGTGAACGTATTTGATAGGAGTGAATGGAGACAAACGGTTTTTAATACTTGACGTGCTGTTGGAGTGTGAGCAAAGTAACATTTATGAAGGGATTCAGGGAAACCGGCAGGCCGGACTTGAGTCCTGGAGATGGAAGTACAGTGTCTGCACTCTGAAGGAGGGGTGTTAATGTTGCAGTTTTATAACTGTAGTGTAAAGCACCCCTCTGGCAAGACAGTGATGGAGTGAATGATGATGAAAGTTTTTCTTTTTCCCACCTGCCTTGGTGGGAATCGGCCGATGTGTTAATAATAATAAATATATATATATATATATATATATATATATATATATAGTAATAAAGCCACGAAACAAGTGGTATTGAAACACGGTGGTATTCAATACCACATGTTTCGTGATTTCATTACTGAACAGGCACCTAAAGTCGGTGCCTGACCAGCCAGGCTGTGGTTCGTACGTTGGACTGCGTGCGGCCAGCAGTAACAGCCTGGTTGATCAGGCTCTGATCCAATATGAGGCCTGGTCACAGACCGGGCCGCAGGGGCATTGACCCCTGGAACTCTCTCCAGGTCTCCAGGTATAAACTGCTTATGGAGACTGGTATTCAAAAAGGAGGTGGTTGAAATTAACCTTAAGCTTATTGCTACCACGAGTGTCCTCTGATCACAAACACACCTAACTCTGTTGGGTGCGTGATCTTTGAAGGCGATGTGAACGTATATATATAATGTGTGTGTGTGTGTGTGTGTGTGTGTGTGTGTGTGTGTGTGTGTGTGTGTGTGTGTGTGTGTGTGTGTGTGTGTGTGCGTGTGTGCGCGTGTTCGTGCGCGCTCTCTCTCCATATTAACGTGGCTTTTCCTGGCTGTATAAAACACACATTTAATGGACGGCATCAGTTTTTTTGCTTGAAGTTAACTGAATGAACGACCGATGTCACAAATAAATTCCCTGGCTGACCACTGTATTTAAATACCTTGGCCTACTTGGGCCACTTCTCTCTTGTCTATTTACTCTGTATGGGCAACTTCCACGTGAAAAAAAAAGTGTTCCGTTCATTTTCCTGCCGTGTGGTGATTAAACTGGTCTTTATTCCAATGCTTTCTCTTTAATTAGAATTGACGTCGTGCCCAGAGTTGTTCATCATTTTCCCTCTATCCATTCATCCAGTCTTGTCATAGCGACATTACGAAATTTGTCTAATGTGAACACAGAGTAAATTTGTGTTAACGTGTCCTGCATTGTGAACGCCTAATCCTTAATAAAGTCACATAGAGACTGACCTTCAAGATGAAAATCTGGCTTCCATATCAGATTCTTTGCTAAAAGACATCAGCAAAATAGAAGAACTTAAAGTCAATCTTGAGATATTTTCTAAACTCTCTCTAAATGTGAAATACAGTATTCTCCTCTGTCCATTACATCATTGACATCAAGAGGGTTGAAGGCCGGATCAGAGATACTGATAATCATAATGCTTTCTACCCACAAGATGTCCAGACCTCCCGAAACTAACCCACTTCTGAGACGCTGCTGTCCGCCAGTAATCAGAATCAAAATTATCTAGTTTCGGCATCCAGAGACTTAGTAAGACAGATTGTATGAATTCTAACCTTACCTTTTCTAACATAACTTTAAATGCAGAAAATAGTATTTATAATACTGCAGGAACCCTTAAGAAATTGGCTCTTAGAAGCTCATAAGAAAAATGGCGTATTAAAATGAGGATTGGTTGCTACCTTCACCGTATACCATCTACTACCACCACTACCTCTATCTACTACTAACAACTACTTAATATCACCACTACCACAACACCCACCTAATATCACCACTACCATAGCACCCACCTAATATCACCACTACAACAACACCCACCTATTACCACCCCCACCATCAACTACTACCACCACCACTACCACAACCACTACCACCACCACTACCACCACGACCACGACATAATACCACCAGCGTAATCACCGCAACATTTAGGATCAATAGTAATTCCCATATAAGTCTCTCCTACATGACAAGGTTTTACCAGCCAAAATTTATGGGCAATAAACCCCAATTTGAGTCATTAGTCCTGTAATTCTAGTTCAAAGAATAGCTAGCTGTTTAAAAAGATGTTTTTTTCATTGCGTCTGTAATGCAGAGATTTATGTGAGTAACGAGATGCTATTAGCATATTCGTTTTTGACAGTGTTTTTACAGCATTCATTTTACATACTAAGCGCCATTATCCAACCTCGGCTGATTTCAATGCCTAGTCCTGTTCAAGGTTCACGACCACTTCCCAGGATGAAACCCATAATAATCTGCTAGTCAAGATGGGCAACAAATGTATGGAAATCTGCCCAAGTGTTTCTGTTCATCTTGGATAAAACCCAGGTCTTTCTGTTGTAAGCCGAAGGCGCTACCACTAAGCTATGAACTGTCTTGAAGTTTAAATATTAAATTAGCAAACACCATTTTATGTTGCATTATTCGATGAGTTAGTAAATAATGTTCCATAAGAACAAAAATATTTAATACTGTGCATTTGGAACAGATAAACAAAGCAGTGAGCAGATGTTTTCACTTGCGCATTTCTTGGACGTGAAATACGAAGATTCATTACGAAATCTCAGAGGGTTCTACACTAAATATTGCTAATCTTTTGGAAGTTTCAGTAACTGGGCCAAGTACCAAAGGCTTTTTAATGAAGGCTCCGGAGGAATGAAACTCCTCTCATGCCAATTCTGGAATCCTTTGAACAGCAAGATGTACATGAATCCTTCATGGAGGTGTGTAGCGGTGGTGAACATAGCATAGTATAATACTTTACGGACGTGTGTTGCGGTGGTGAGCATAGCATATTATAGATGAATATTTCATGGACGTGTGTTGCGGTGGCGAACATTGCGTCATATAGATGAATCCTTCATGTACGTGTGTAAATTAACGTGTGTTGGGGTGATGTGAACAACAGCATGTGGCATGTTGCAGATCAGTCTTGCACCACGAGTAATAGTCGTACAGATTTGAATGTTTTTCTGGTTATATTCGATCTTGTTGCCAGACGTATCAAGGCTTTTTAAATTATTTCCTTAATTTTGAATGAAAACTCGTTTTATAGTTTTACGTACCATTATCTAAAGAAGCCAAATATAGTTTACAGAAAGCGAAAAAATATTGAAGTTGGTTGACGTAAAAGATTTTTTACATATCTGTAAAAGAGTGGTGGACGCTCGACCCTCCGTCCGTAAATCACGAACCACACACATTACCTACCAACCTGTATACTACCAATCATTTTATGTAAAAGTGCAGTAACTTCTGTTACTGCATGATCAAAATTAAATATTTTTTCCTGAAATATTAGATTCAAAACCAATATAACTCAATTTTCAACTTTTGACTATAGTAAAATATTTAGAACTAATCTACTAAAATTACAAATTTTTTGACTATTGATCTCATCAACTAGAAATTTTTACCTTATCAAAGTGTAGTTTTGATAAGTGTAATTTGTTTTGTGATTTTATTGTTTTAAATATTTTTAAATTTCGTTAATTTTCTTAATATCTCTTAAGAAGTTGGGCTGCAGCTCCTCTGCCGAATAGGTAAAACTATCGATTTTGGCTTAAATAGCAACGCTCTTATTGCCGAATAAGGCAAGCGAAAATTTGTGCATGCAATAATTTGCAAAAATCATTCTGAACCTAACGAAAAAATATATTTCATTGTGTTTATTTATTATTAAATTATTGTAAACTTATCTAAAATAATTTGGTTGGATTAGGCTAAATTAAATTGCGCTTGTTATCATAAGGTTAGGTAAATTTTCTAAGGTTCTTTTGAAACAAAATTATTAATTTTTACAATAACATAAATTAAAAAATATATATCTTAAAACGTATAAGAGAAATTTTTAAAAAGGACTTAATTTTAAAGGAGTTCTTTCTAATTGACCAGCTTTACCTATTCGGCACGACATATATATATATATATATATATATATATATATATATATATATATATATATATATATATATATATATATATATATATATATATATATATATATATATATATATATATATATATATATATATATACTTTTGGCAGTGGAAATCCGATAGCTATATAATTTTTACGTAGGTGTAAATTATATAGCTAATTTTAATCAGCTCTCTACGAGTATCAAAATTCCTTTCATTCCGTGTTTATTCCTTAGTGCTGCAATCCCCATCATAACAAACTTACAGAAAACTGAATCACTGTTCGTCCGCCGCGGTCAGACAAATAGGGAGAAGCAGAGGATGAAGGTTGATAGAATTACCTGAGGTTGGTCCTCCAGAAAACCACGTTACCGTTGGGTATATTGGCATTGGAGTGCCGACTTTGGGGTTGTTCGCACTGAGAACAGTTCGTGCCCCCTTTCCTCTGTTTGCCGGACTCAACGTCCATCCTACAGACAGCAGCTGAGGAACAGAAGAAGGATGTTTAGTTTTTATCTCTGAAGGGGATTTCTTTCTTGTTTGTCTGATGCCGAGCTGATTCTTACTTCCTGAAGGGATTACGTTTCTTATTCCTTGGTTTTCGGATAATTCTTCAACCCGTCTCACTGGTGATTGATTTTTTGCTGCTGTTAGTAAAGAATGAAAAGCACATTACCACTGTTGCAGCTGTTGCTACCCACTGTTGTTGTTACATACATTACTAATAAATACAACTATAAGTAGTGGCGGCTAGTATCGCCAGTAATGCCTATACTATCGTACCGCATCAAACTTCTATTTTTTATCATTTTTATCTCATTTCAACAAAAAATAAATAAAAATTCGCTTATAAATACATTGAAAACAATATACAACAGATTTTTTCTGTGATATATTTATCAGTTGCAAATTATTTTAGCGTAAGGTTGACGAAGTCATGCGTCTGGCAGCAGCATCTGGGGAGGACTGCTGCTCTGCAATTCCTATGGACGAGCCGCCACTGTATAGTATATTTTCTGTGTATTAACTAAATAGAGTTAGCAACAGACGTTGCTAACTGAGCTCAGCTAGCAATACACGTTGCTAGCTATCAAAGAACCATTTAAAACCCTATATTCGACATATCACAGAGTATACAGCACCTTCCTGAAACCCACACCTGATCAAGTATATAAACCCGAGGGAGGAGAAAAGAACTGCAGCAAGACTGACCCAAGAGATGAGAGAGCTGACCTGAATAATATAATCGTCTCTCACTCTTGTCGTCATTCTCTCCCATAACTTAGGCATTGCAGTCCTAAGTGCTTCTTGCACATTACTGAAACAGTTATAAACTTTAATCATATACACGAAATGCAACATATAAAAGTTATCAGAAGTAACTGAGCTAATATTGATTAAGCTGGTTGATGATCCAGTGAGTTACGCTGGTTGATAATCCCGTGAGAAGCTGGTTGATGATCCCGTGAGTTAAGCTGGTTGATGATCCCGTGAGTTAAGCTGGTTGATGATCCCGTGAGTTAAGCTGGTTGATGATCCCCTGAGTTAAGTTGGTTGATGATCCCGTGAGTTAAGCTGGTTGATGATCCCGTGAGTTAAGCTGGTTGATGATCCCCTGAGTTAAGCTGGTTGATGATCCCCTGAGTTAAGCTGGTTGATGATCCCGTGAGTTAAGCTGGTTGATGATCCCGTGAGTTAAGCTGGTTGATGATCCCGTGAGTTAAGCTGGTTGATGATCCCCTGAGTTAAGCTGGTTGATGATCCCTGAGTTAAGCTGGTTGATGATCCCGTAGAAGCTGGTTGATGATCCCTGAGTTAAGCTGGTTGATGATCCCGTAAGAAGCTGGTTGATGATCCCCTGAGTTAAGTTGGTTGATGATCCGTGAGTTAAGCTGGTTGATGATCCCGTGAGTTAAGTTGGTTGATGATCCCGTGAGAAGCTGGTTGATGATCCCGTGAGTTAAGCTGGTTGATGATCCCCTGAGTTAAGCTGGTTGATGATCCCGTAAGAAGCTGGTTGATGATCCCCTGAGTTAAGTTGGTTGATGATCCCGTGAGTTAAGCTGGTTGATGATCCCGTGAGTTAAGTTGGTTGATGATCCCCTGAGTTAAGCTGGTTGATGATCCCGTGAGTTAAAGTGGTTGATGATCCCGTGAGAAGCTGGTTGATGATCCCGTGAGCTAAACCGACGGCTGATTGACGAAAATTAAGACATGTGCAACATCTGGGTATCTATATTGTAGACGTTTCGCCATCCAGTGGCTTTATTACAAGAATTTGTATTGATAAAGCCACTGGATGGCGAAACGTCTACAATAAAGACACCCAGATGTTGCACACGTGTCTTAATTTTCATCTTGTCGGTATTGTATACAATTCTTGTATGGTATACAATAGACTGTACAGTATTAAATACATCTGAATATCAAGGGAAGGGAGGGAGAGAGGGGCAAAAATGCTTGAGGGATAAATGCTCTAAAGGAAAGAACTAGGGTTGACATGTCAATGTACGATATACTCAAGGGGACTTAAGATACGCAGAGGCAGACTATTTAAAAATATATAAATCACAGGATGTTAGCTAGTTCTGCTTGATCTTCAGGATAGTAAGGAAGTAGAGAGGCTTAGGAAAGGAAGTGGGGGAGACAAATATCATGGGATTTTGAGGACTGCCACGGCAGCATGCTGCTGGAAACTAACGATACAAGTCTTTGGACTTTATGAGACTGGGTCCAGGAGAGCATTACGACAAATAAGTATAATAGACGCATGCACGCGACACACACACACACACACACACACATCACACACACACACACACACACACACACACACACACGCACACGCACACACACACACACACACACACTCTTGTATAACTTTATGTAGGTGTGCAACTTGCTATCGCTGTTGAGTCAGCTGGTAACAGACTCCTACTATCAGTAAATTGACGATCCGTTACAGTACATTTCAAGAGACATATTCTGAATTTCACATGTTGTTTAGTTTGTCACAGGGGGTTACTGTCAGGTTTTCTTCAAAGTGTGTTATTAGAAGCGTTCTTGTTCTCTCCTACGAATGATGGAGACATCTTGAAATTTTACGTTTTGGGATTATGAACTTATCTAGATATACATTCACAGTGCTTGAAATTTATGCAATATGCTTTAGTATTTAAGTATGTGTCGCCCTCAAAGTAATGTCATGACGGTGAAGGATTGTGCATCCTCAAATCATATAAGTTTCCCACCTGTTTTTCAGGAGCTCAAACAATCTCTCCCCCCACAAATATAATAATAATAATAATAATAATAATAATAATAATAATAATAATAATAATAATAATAATAATAATAATAATAATAATAATCAACATCCACAAGTTTTTTGTCTACAAATAAAACATCAAGATTAGCGAGTGTACCAAGCGGAGTTCCTAAGGGTCTATTATGTCTCCTTCATTTCCTAGCATTCGCATCAACCTATCGTCGGGAGAAGAACTGAACCCAAGTTCTGAACCCAAGTCTCCTCCCTGCTGTGACGCAGGGAGGAGACTTGGGGGTAAGTGTACCACCTGTGCGAAGACTTCAGAGAACCAGGTAAAAAACCCACCTGGGACTGCCCTCAGGCAGCACAATCCGCCCACTAACAGTTCTCTCCCGAATGGGCCGACCGCTACGCACGCAAGTGGTTTGTATTTTGCCGTTCCTCCATTACGCTCTTCCACACCCCCTCCACTCTTTATTTTATTACCACAACATGCATAATATGAGAGGGGGAATATCTCCCCTCTAATATTTATTATTCACACTCAAGAGTAACTGAAGAGTACCGAGAGGGGAGGAAGAGCTTTGAATTACCAATTCCCCCATTCCCTCCCCACCTCAGCATCTCTCAACCAAAGAGTTAGTGGTACCACTGAATGCATCATGTCAAAACCACCCATGTCAAGTGGGTTTTTTCCCAGAATATAAACCAAAAGCGACAACAAAACGACACAAAATACAGATAATGACCGAATATTTTCCGGAATAAAAACTAAAACGAGGTTATAGATAGCAGAAGAACACTCAAGCGAGCCATATATTAGGTAAAAAAAAAAAATGTTTACATTGTGGACCCGATCTGAGACCAACCCGTGCGGGCGATGATCGCGAAACCATTAACAGATAACTGATAATCATTTCAGCTCGCCTGGGAATCTAACTGGGGTCCCTTAATTTCTGCGCTGGGAGCTTTACAGTGCTGAAAGTCAATGAGCTATATAATCATTGGAAAATACATTTACGCCGTTAGTTTTGTATGAAATTGGAATAAACTGAGTAACGACATAGTAACTATATTCATTCAAAGATTTATAAGAAAATGCGAAACAGATCACGCCATTACCAGAAAAGTTAGACAACCACTTAAAAAAGTAGAATGTAACACCATTTAATAAGAACGTTTCCCTCCTATGTGAGCGAAACATAGTTATTGTAAAGTGCTTCCTACTGCATTTGTATCTAATAGTCCGTCATGTCAGTAATTTATGCCTTACCCATCACACAAAACTACGCTGACCCAACAGCTGGACCCGAACACTCGCAAATTTGGCTTGATAAACACACCGACACGAAAGCACATAGAGGAGCCTAAACTTCTAATACATAAAATAGACTTCTTGAAAAAAAAAGACATTTTCTGTTACATTATTTGTATCGGTAAAAATTCTCACACAATGTTGGTGTATGTCTCATCTTTATTCTTTATTTCGTAATGCACGAAATCCATGACGTGTGATGGAACACTGATTTGTGTTCGTTACACAATTTTTGGTGTTCCAGGGGTCAACGCCCCTGGGGCCCAGTACTTGACCAGGCCTCCCGGTGGATCAGAGCCTGATCAGCCAGACTGTTACTGCTGGCCGCTAGGTTTTGTTCCCACTGTTACTCTCGTATAGACCAGGAAGCTAACTCAGTGCTCATGTACTCAATTTTGTTTTATAAAAAGATACTTTTAATAATGTTACATATTTTGTATTTCTATAAAATACATGCTGCTCTTTTTTTGTAATAGATTGTATGTATACTCTGATTTATTTTAATTAAAAATCAGCAAAAAGTGTATTTTTAGTTTGGGAGTGAAAATATTTGTATACATGCGTGCGTCTGTGCGTATGTATGTGTATATAGGCGCGTGTGTGCGAATGGACAATAAATGATCAAATGAATGCTAGTACCCAATATATAACAAATTTTTAAAATCTTCTTATTTCATCTTGACATAAGTTCTACTTTTCGAAAACTATGCTGGATTGTTTTAAGATTCATTTTGTGGGTGTTGTTTATTCATGTTTATATACCAGAAACCAAACTGTTGATGAGCTAAGATTGATGAGCTAATCAAGAATCTGAGTTTGTTTAGTCTCTATCATGTTTGGTTTTCTTGATATCTTATATTCAATATTTTGGTTATTTAAGTTTAAAGAGTCGCATGATATTACCTAACAATCATACGTATTACATTATGAATAGACATTAAATGTGCTGCATGCAGCGACAAAAACAAACCGTAATTTAAGCAAATTTATTATAAATATAAGCATGACAAAACTAATAGAAATTTCCATACAGTCAAACATATTTTCATCACAGTTTTCAGTCTTTTTCTCTTGTGTTCAGAGTCGCTCTTCCACAGCAGTGTCCAGCAGAAGTCAGCCATCAAATTGATCGTCAGATTTCCTGATATCTCTTCTCCATGATGGTGAAATCGTTCACCATGTTCTTCTATAACGTCACTGAGGTTTGGCTGCAAATGATATGCTGTCAATAGCCCTTCTACAGTATTTATGTAATCGTCACTGTGATGACTGTCGAAGAAACCTGCGCAAGTGTTCTTGAATGCCACCCATGCTCTCAGCCCAGCATCTCGGAGATTTTCGTCAAAATGAGGATCATTTAGAAACTTCCGATTCCGAGGACCGACGAAAACAACTTTCAGTGTGGCACCGCTAACAACAGCGATAAGGTTCCCACAGCTTGTCCTGATCTTCGACCTTCACACCAAAGTAGTGAAAATAAACTGTTTTCACTAGAGCCGTCATGTTTTGTCTCTGTTGTAGTAAAACTGGCATATACTGTATATAACAAAATATTACTGCTGATAAGCAACAACGAAGCATTGAAAGTTTATAACTTGACAGTCGAAAATACCACTTACTCTGAAAAGGAAAAAAAACATACAATGCATTAGTGATAAAACATATTCATAAATCCACAAAAATTCAATAAAACCATAAATCGTCTTCCATAAAATGACCAAGCACTCAGTAGACAATGATATAGAGAAAAAGAAATGAGAGAGAGGGGGAGGGGGGGTTCGTTTCGCATAAAATGTTACGTGTTAGAGCAAAACTAAGTTCAGATTTGAATTCAGCGTTCCCAAATTTGTTAGAAACACGCTTATTTGAGTCGCTTCGTGTTGAAGAATTAGACACATATGCGTCATCTGGATATCTTAATGGTAGACGTTTCGCCATCCAGTGGCTTTATCAATACAAATTCAAGGAGGTAATGGGGAGGCTGTAGAGCTACATACAAAAGAGGCCATCAGTCCCTCAGCCTTGGAGTTGGTGAAGAGTATACACACTGTGGATTTAAGTTGGATAAATTCAGATTCAGGAAGGATATAGGAAAGCATTGGTTTGGTAATAGAGTTGTCGATGAGTGGAACAAACTCCCGAGTACAGTTATAGAGGCTAAAATGTTGTGTAGTTTTAAAAATAGGCTAGATAAATATATGAGTGTGTGCGGGTGGGTGTGAGTTGGTCTTGACTAGCTTGTGCTACTAGGTCAGATGCCGTGCTCCTTCCTTAAGCATTGGCTTAAGCCGGTGGGAGACTTGGACCTGCCTCGCATGGGCCAGTAGGCCTGCTGCAGTGTTCTTTCTTTCTTATGTTCTTACTGACCTACTGACTCCCTCACTGTTTGGTTGACTGACATTCTCATCTACCATCTGACTGACTCACTGACGCAATCTACTTGCGATACCTTTGCTTCTCTTGTTTTAGACTCATGAACTATACGCAACTTAGTAAGATAAACAGTATTATAATTTTTTTAATTTACGATTGTGGTTATCTGTCATTCATATATATCCATCATTACTATGAATTCCCTGTAATACTCTTTATTGGAAGAAATCATCTTCAGATTCCCAGAATTGCTTATTAATACCCAGGGAATAATACATGAGCAGCAAAAAAAGGGAAGATATAAAAATTATTAACTTTTAAATAGTGAGAAAAGATGTGACGAAGCATTTAAAAGAAGGACAAAGCAAAGTCTTTGGAACCAGACAGAAATTGACTAAAAGTTCTGAGCAAATTGAGAAGCAAACCCCTACTTAATGATGCAAAGTAAATAATGAGAGATTAAGAAATACTAGATAAAAGGAATACAACTAATGTAATGAGAAGACCCTGAGCTGTAGATTAATACGAGTGACACTTGTACCATACAAAACGATACAAAAAAAAAATAGTTATAGAATAGTAGAACACAGATAGAAAACGTGTTCTTTGCAAAGTATCAGAAATGATTGTATATGATAGGTTGACAGGAATCAGGTAGGATGAAGGATGGACACACTGTGTCCATCCTTCATTCTTGGACTGCCAAAAAGCACCTGACACTTATCCTCATGGAAGATTGATACGCAGAAGGGAGGAACAGCCTGTGGCTTCTAGAATAGCAATCTGCATTTGCAAAAGTCGTTTATAAATGGGTTACCTAAAGGATCAGTACATATCCTTATGTGACTTATCAATTTGTAAACAATTTAAAGATGATGAGATTGATATAGTGGACATGTTTGATAGGAATCCTTTGCAGACATATATGCTAAAAGAAATGCACTATGCAGAGCAACTCTTTGTCCATAAGTCTACGTATCGATCTAATCAGAGACTATCATGGCTCGGAAAAGCTCTGTTTAGAGCGAAAATAGTCTAAAAATTAAAATTTGCTCTGCAAAGTGTTTTGTTTTTCTACCATAAGAGGACGACAGTTGAAAACAGCAAGATTTGGGCAACATACAGCAATGGATCTCAGCACTGCGAGGTAGGGAGCGGAAGGCGTAATATCATCAGCAGCCAGAAGTGAAACAATGGCCAACACCTTGAAGATCAGAGGGTAAATCAACAGCGTAAAGAAGGCAGCTTTTAAGCAATGAGCCATTCAAGTTGATGTATAAAGCGTGTACCTCCCTCCCCACAAATAGAATATATATATATATATATATATATATATATATATATATATATATATATATATATACATAAAATACAGAGCACTTGTCATTCTTCACCCTAGCACTGTCATAACCACATTAACAAAATTTTATTATCATCTTTTCTCAAGTACGGTCTCGAAAATATCCTCGCACTTGCATATCTTCTCTGCCCTATTCTGTCATAGTCTACGATTCTGGGTTTCCTGACCTTATCATATTGTCATTCTCTCTCATTTCTACATGTCAAAAAGTCATCATCTCACGAATTATATTTATTGTTATTATTAATTTTAAAGGCAAATGGAGAGCTTTAACTTGTAGTAGTTGGGAATGAAATTCCTTGAATCAAGAATCCTTGACAGCATCAAGGTACCATCTCATTGAGCCATCCCTAAAAAGGAACACCCTCCCTGAATGCCATCCAATGAGCTAAAAATGTCATCCTTAAGGAGTGCCTCGACTACCAGTGTGAACTTCTCAGCATGAACCTTCCACATTATACTTGATTCATACTCTTAAAAGGGGTGCCTTGTTGTCGGTGATGGGTTCTTGATCTGAAAAAGTGGAGCTTTCCTCTTGGTTCAAACCCGATTTCCTCCTGTTCCCGTGGCATTGCATGACCTCTACGGTTCTGGCGCTTTCTCTTCAACATAATAATAATGTTCGATTAACAATGTCTTCCTTTAGTATTATCAGCTTCTAAAATATTTTTTTTGGCGGGGGGATTTTTTATCACCCCCGTCATGTCCTAATGATCGCCAGCACCTCCAAATGTGACAAATTTCGGGAAAGATACGTCCTTCTCAAGAACAGAACGATGTCTAATAATATTTTAAGTTCCTTCTCTAAGTGTATTCTTAAGAGCAGTCAACGCTACCATTATAGACACAAGCAGCAAGAAATTCACGGATCTGGCTGAAACCGAAGCTCTAGTTGTCATACCTTGTGGGGGACATGAGAAAATATACGTTGGAGAGACAGCTAGAGAGACAACCGTGTCAATGAGAAGTACTGCACCTGCTCTACGAAGAGTATTAATAATGTCTGTATTATTCACAGTAATAACCACAACCACTTGATGAAATTATGGAATTACGCCAGACTTACCATACAGGAAGATAATCTCGAAGCATTTGTTTAGAATCATCTGTCTTAGCATTATAGTTGTTTAGAACCCGGATAGCTTCAGTATCTCCAGAGTATTAGCTAGATTAATTTTCACGCCGTCATGACACGCCTATCAGGTGAATTCGCTAACCCTTTTGAGTACTCTTTTTCGCTACAACTGACCTCTATTATACTATACATTTTTCTGCTTTAATACCAATTTATTGGACTCAAGACATTGATGTGCGAAACGTTTCCTTCACTATATGACCTCACGTATGTTATTCATTTCTCGGTATTATTTACGTTGTTGTAATACCATCTCACTAATTTGGTAGCATCTGACCTTTTCACTCTCATGGTACTAACAGCGTGGGGTAGTACAGGCTACCTGGAGTCTACCTGGAGGGTATTCCGGGGATCAACGCCCCCGCGGCGCGGTCCACGACCAGGCCTCCTGTGGATCAGGGCCTGATCAACCAGGCTGTTACTGCTGGCCGCACGTAGTACAACGTACGAACCACAGCCCGGCTGATCCGGCACCGACTTTAAGTATCTGTCCGGCTCCCTCTTGAAGGCAGCCAGGGGCTTATTGGTAATTCCCCTTATACATTGTGAGAGGCTGTTGAACAGTCTTGGGCCCCGGACACTTATGGTGTTTATCAGAAGTAGGAATGAATGTGACCAAGTTCGAGTCTGTAGGTACAGTATTCATGAAGAGAAGACACACGTAGCAGAGTAAACTTTATTGGGACAAAGTTTTGCTGTGTTGAGCTTTAAAATTAAATCAATGATCTCTTTAAATAAGGACCGAAAAAAATCTGCACAGCAAATGTTTTCCCGTTAAATGTTTATTGTGAATTTATTGAAACAATAAAAGCATATGTCAGAACGCCATTTGGATCTGAGTACAGTACTTCCCTTCGAGTACGTTGCCACCCTCGTCCCAAAAAGCTCTCACAGTTCTATTCTCATCCTGAACGTCCCTCGACGCTCAACCGTGTCCTAGCACCTTCCTCTCGTATCTCTCTCATGCAACGATGTGCCGGTGTTGCTGTGACCCCTTCATGCATAACCTTCTCTATCAATGGCCCCTGATCACACCCAGCTGAGGCCAAGACCTGTCCCAGTGGAATACACTTACTGCAGTTACACAATGGAATATGCGGCTTATTTCTCCGATCTGCAAGATCTATTTTCGCAAATGTCACTCTGTATCTCCTCTCGAATTCAATCTCCAGCTTAAAGGTATAAACGCCGGGAAGTTTATGCAGTTCAAGTGTTCTGGGAAATTGCTCTAGGGATGAACTGTTGTGTATCAAACTTGGCTATTTTGGATAAATCAAAGCGGAACGTGCTTGGGTAATGATAAGTCCTCGAAGCAGTACAATGGCTCTTGTTTTCGTGGGGATTATTTTTTTTTGGTGCGAGAAGCAAATTGTTCTTTTAAGATGAATTGTATTGATTTTAATCATGCATTAATCATAGCGGTAATCTTTTGTGATGAAAATGCGTTAATAAATCGCTACTCAGACAAAAGGATGCCGCGTGAATGGCGATACTGATAGGTAATTTTGTATAATTTTACGCTTAGAAATATGTTGTGGCAACAAATGAATGAGTTGTGGGAACAAATGAATAAGTTGTGGCAACAAATGAATGAGTTGCGTGAACAAATGAATGAGTTATGGGAACAAATGAATAAGTTGTGGGAACAAATGAATGAGTTGTGGGAACAAATGAATAAGTTGTGGGAACAAATGAATGAGTTGTGGGAACAAATGAATGAGTTGTGGGAACAAATGAATGAGTTGTGGGAACAAATGAATGAGTTATGGGAACAAATGAATGAGTTGTGGCAACAAATGAATGAGTTGTGGCAACAAATGAATGAGTTGTGGCAACAAATGAATGAGTTGTGGCAACAAGTGAGTGGAGTTGTGGCAACAAGTGAATGAGTTGTAATCGAAAGAAATACGGAAAAAAAATGATTCAGTACTTGTTCGTTAGATACATGAATTCCGACAGGTTTTTCTTCACAAACCATTCGGATTTTTTTCATCTGCCAATATCTTGTCATCTCTTCTCCTTCAGCAGAACTTAAGCATCACATAAGCAATAATTCTAATAATATGACAACTTGAATAAAACAATATTCACCAAATACAAAAATTTGGTTTGAATTTACGGTTAAAGGTAAGTGAACGAGAGTGGTTTTGGTTATAAAAAACTAGAATATTAAAAGTATTCAAAATATTGAGAAGACATTTCACTAAAGCTAAAATAAGTACAGCATTCAGCAACTTTAAAATTTATGATGATAATAATAATAGCAATAATAATAATAATAAAAGTAATAATTATAACTTTTATTATTGCTGATATATTTTAATATTCATAACTGAGAAAACTCTAATGAAATATTTAAAAATTTATAATTCTGTATGTACACAATACATACGTTAAGCCATTAGTTTAGGCAATAAACTTCTACTAGCAATACAAATTCGTACACCGAAAATGAAAACAGGACGTTTCGGTTCATTCTGACTATTATCAAGTCACAAGAGAATGGGACAAGAGATAAATCCTTTCACGTGTTTCTAATTTACAGACTATTAACACCCTTTTTCTTTGGATATTTAAATGACATTTTATCAATACACTTGAAAACTATGTAGTTAATGTATCTGTCACTGTTGCATCCGTCACTGTTGCATCTGTCACTGTTGCATCTGTCACTGTTGCATCTGTCACTGTTGCTCCCGTCACTGCCACTATTTCCTCATCATTTAACAGTCTCAAATACATCAGTGAAACTGGCCGCTTCCTTTCCAGTAGATATAATAAACACGAATTTTTACGAATGTGTACGAATTTGTATTGATAGTAGTAGTTTACTGCCTAAACTAATGGCTTAACTTATGAATTGTGTACAACAGAATTATAAATTTTTAAATATTCTAAGAGTTTTCTCAGTTATGAATATTAAAATATATCAGCAATAATAAAAGTTATAATTATTACTTTCATTATTATTATTACTATTATTATTATCATCATTCATTTTAAAGTTGCTGAATACTGTACTTGTTTTAGCTTTAGTGAAATTTGCTAGTTTGTCACTTTTTCTATTTTCAACTTATGAGATAACTTTTTATTTTTCAAAATTTTTATTTCCCTCTTTGAAAATGGAAACTGCTCTTTGATCCATTATTTTTTTATGCGGCTAAGGTCCTGCTGTCACATCTTATAATGTGATATTTAATGACCTGTGACCACAAGACACACTGACAGACTCACTCCACGAGGTAGGTTCATTGACGCTGGTGAGGGGGCTCTTGATCTAGGGAATTGGATCTGTGCTCCAGTTCCCTGAATTAAGCCTGAATACCTTCCATCCCTCCCCCCATAGGCGTTGTATAATCCTACGGATTTAGCGCTTCCCCATGATAATAATAATCTGACAGACTCTGTCTTTTTTAATCACCATTAGTACACCTCTTAACACAAATTTTATCCTTGGCTGGAATGGGTTTAGAAAGACGCGTAAGTAAATACTAGGACATATTAGAAAACGTTTCGATCCTGGGACCTTGATCAGGGTCCCAGGACTGAAACGTTTCCTAATAAATATATCCAAGTGATTGCTCACGCGTCTTAACCAAATTGTGGGTATGGAGATGAATATGTTTTTCCTCTCAATGAATCGAACCTGATTGACTCCCATTTTACAGGCACTGTATGACCTCCTACAGGTTTACTGCTTCCCCCATAAATAAATAATTATAATAATCAGTCTCTGATGCTCCTTGTTTCTTCCATCACATAAAAGATGGTCAGGCGCGCTAATCAGAGCACAGGAGATTTTTGCTTCCTCTCTTTTAATAGGAGTGAAGACCTCTTATTCCAAGGAATTTTAATTACTCTCTCATTTCTTAGATCTACCTGAGTACCTTTCACTCCGCATGTTCTGCCTAATCCCTACCGGTTTAGCGCTTCACAGTTAATCATAATTCCTCACTGCCTTAAATTATCTGCTAGTTTGCAGTTTCTTCTACTAGCTAGGGTCCAGGAAGGACCGAAACGTCGTTTAACTTTCATTTCTGATCTGGGGTTCATTGTAATTCAATTCAAATTTTGTACCCTCATTCGATGACTTCCAGAAGAGTGTGAGCGTGGAAAAGTAGTGAAGGGACGGAAATGGTTTTGATTAGCCGGAGCTGTTGGAGGGAAGTCAATGACTATTTAAAGGAGGGATTCAGGGAAAACAGTTGACAGTTTGGAGGAAATAGTCCTGAAATGAGTACTGACTGCCTTAAAGAAGGATTGGATATGAGTTTGGTGAAAGTGTTGAATGATGATGAAAGCATGTTATTTTGGGGAAATTTTGATTTTTTTTTTTTGGGTCACCCTGCCTCGGTGGGAGACGGCCGACTTGTTGAAAAAAACATACATTTTACAGATATCCATGCAAATAAATAATAAATAAATAAATAAAATAATATAGATATATATATATATATATATATATAGTATATATATATATATATATATATATATATATATATATATATATATATATATATATATATATATATATATATATATATATATTAATTATATATATATATATATATATATATATATATATATATATATATATATATATATATATATATATATATATTATATATATATATATATGCATTCATCGAACTGGAAAACAGTAAATGAAGAGTTGTCAAAATAATTGTTCCCTCAGAACTTAATGGAACAGACATTTGTTAAACCGAACAATAGATACAGTCATCGCATACAGGTTTTATTATTAATAATAATATTAAATTAATAATTAAAATGCAACGATATAAATTTAATTATGATTACATTTATGATTATTTTAATAAAAGTAAAGTCAACAAAGTGAACAATAATAATAGCCCCGTTATTTTTTTTCCCTGGTGCTAAAAGTAAAATGGAAACAAAAGCCTTGTATGTATGTGTAGGCCAAATATCAAACAACAATTAAAATCTACAGGCGATAATATTCAAATATTATTTATACATTATGCATTAGCATTAAGTAATTGTCATAAAAAAATATTATAATAGTGTAAAATCACTATTGATACCGAAATTAATATCTTGAAATAAGTTTCGCAAACATTTTTGTTCCTGTTCATTTACAAACTACAATAGTTTCGAATTCTTGGCGATTATGATCACTATTATGATCACTCTGGCTATTAACCACAAGGATTTAAAATAAAAAGTAGAGGTTTTTTTTTCCCTTTCTTTACTAGGGATCTGGCCACGACTGCAAACCAGATAACCTGGAGGAGTTCAGACATTCTCCTTGGAGTTGCTGAGCATAACTCCTGAGACGGTAATGATCTTGTATAGGGATACATGGCAGTAAGCCGACAAATGCTGTTATAAAGGCAGAAAAGAAGAGCCTTTTATTTATACACTGATTCCCCTACTGGGTACTTCGACGTCCTTTATTAAGTTCCTAATGTGCGAATCATCTTAACGAATGGTTCTTGTTATTGATGATGTTGTCGTGTGAATACATATAAATATAGAGTAATTATCAAAATAATTATTTAAGATTTATCATAGGTTAATTATGCCTACGATACTGATGAAGGCTGATTGTAGTTTCATCGAGAGATTGAATGTGTGATTAGCGAAATCGAATTTTTTTTTATCTTACTTTGTTACTTTAATTAGATACTGAATTTATAACTTAATTTACTTGTTAAATCAATTTATTGTTACAGGTTATATACATATAATTATCAGTGGAATGGAAAAAATCTAGATTTTATTGTATAATATACATTATTCACTGGCACACATCTATATGCCACACAGCATATAGATGTATGCCAATGATGCCCACACACACACACACACACACACGTGTGTCTGTGTGTGGAACTATATGAGTGTGGGTTTATTAAGTGTGTGAAAAGTAGTGGGTGGGATTTTGTGTTATGGAGTATGAGTGTGTATGTGGAGTTTGTTTGACACGTGGTCTACAGTGCTCCTTTACCTGACCTGACCCACACCCGCCTACTAGTTTGTCTTTATGCTTTTCCTTCTTCCTAGTCTAATAGACACCTGTCTGCTCGCCCTGTTCTGCTATAAATTACCAATTGCTATTCGTTATTGAGTACTTGATATCCTATTCTTTATTGTAATAGGAGAGTTGGACCGTTCACAAACAGCTTGGCGGTTATTTGGAACTCAACACCCGGCTCCCCGAAAACCACTCATAGGTGAGATCTTGCGATGCAGCCTGTAGCAGCCTGTAGCAGCCTGTAGATTGTCCAACTCAATGTGATGTTCTGGCGTATATCCACCTCCGTTTCTTGTCGATATATAATATAACCTATTTACTGTATTTCTTTCACTGGTCACACATGTATTTCACTTTATTATCTTTCTTGGGTGATATGTGGAAACGTCGCCTACACCACACTAGGCCAGCCCACTCTGATTTGCACCACCAAATATCACTTTCTAGTTTACTTATAAAATTGTAGCCCTTGGGTGTGTGTGTGTGTACAAATGTAGCAACCATGCAGATAACGTAAGCTGGATAAAATGGCGTATTGCTAATAAGCTTGAAGGCAAATAAACCGGTTCTAGAACAGGCTTTCATTGGAACATCACTTTTGCAAAAAGCCCTTTAAAGAACGAAATGTTTTCCCGTTTCAAGCAATTCTGCAAATTATTTGTATTGTGTGTGATCATATAATTGCATCTATGCATAAATATTTTAATTTGGTTTAATAGTGACTTGTTTAAAAATGAAATTCTAATTCTCTGAAATATATTTTATATCAAAGAAATTTCCAGGTCAAGTATTCGTAAATTCTTATATGATAATGGCATATGTTTACTGAGAGATGAATATCTCTGCATATACTAAAGGATTAAGGCATCACTGTGTTTAGATGGATTGTGGCTTTAATTGTCATAGTGTAGTCGATATGCCTTTAACAAATTAACATTAGACTGTTGTTTAACATGTGGATACACCAGCAAATGCACGAAATAATAAAGCCTACAGGACAATTTGAAGCTGCAATAAAACGAGAAAATAAAATGAAGTACATTGTTAAACTAAATCCAGAAGTGAAAGCATATCTTGCGGCTGGGAAGACGAATTACGCCTCTGAACTGAGAGGAAACAATGAGGAATATCATCAAGAAACACTAAAGGTACGGGATTCACACAACAGGATTCACAACAATAAAAGACATACTGCGGGAATGCGACACCAGACGCAGCGGTTCGTGAAGTGGCAGTGAAATATTACTTCCCCCCCATCCCCCTCTCTCTCTTGCCATGCGGAAGACGTCAATGCACCATGAGTTTTTTTGTGACATGTTCGAGTTTTCATTTGTAGTAAATTTTGTAATTTCTCCCGCATGGGTAGTGTTAGTTTGACAGTATTTGTTTTCTCTCTGGAGACGTGATGTTACTCAATCGTTGGTATGACAGTGGATGAATGAGTGATAGGGAAAGTGTTCTCTTCTTTGTCACCCCACCTCGGTGGGAGACGGCCCGAATGTTGAAAAAAATATATATTCATATATATATGTCGTGCCGATTAGGTAAAACTTGCGATTTTGCCTTAAATAGCAACGCTCATCTTGCCATATAAGACAAGCGAAAATTTGTGTATGCAATAATTTCGCCTAAATCATTCTGAACCTAATGAAAAAAATATATTTCATTGTGTTTGTATATTATTAAATTATTGTAAACGTATCTAAAATATATTTAGTTGGGTTAGGCTAAATTAAATTGCGCTTGTTTTAATAAGGTTAGGTAAGTTTTCTAAGTTTCTTTTGGTACAAAATTAAATTTTTTACATTAACATAAATTAAAAAAATATATCTTTAAATGTATAAGAGAAATTTTTAGAAAGGACTTAATTTTAAATGAGTTCTTGCTAATTGACCAGTTTTACCTATTAGGCACGACATATATATATATATATATATATATATATATATATATTAATACATAATGCTCACGCACACATATACACACACACTTATACTCACATACTTATACACACACACACACAATCACGCCACGAACAAGTCAAAATATTGGAACCGAAGGTTTTGCTGTTCCAACAGGATTATGGAAGGTCCCTTCTGACTGGAGTTTCCAAATCCACCTTCAGCCAGTACCCTGGGTCACCTGGGTGCACGCAGACCTGGGCTCTTGTCCCCTGAATCACTCCCACTCACGCAAACTGATATTCATAATGACCCAATATAACAAGGAATATTTCTTCTTTTTTTGCAAAGGATTTACAAGGTTAAGTTAAGGTTCCTAGCTTTAATTACAAGCAAAGGCTGTTACCTATATCAACTTATATGAAAGCTCTCTCCTCTCTCTCTCTCTCTCTCTCTCTCCTCCCCTGGTATATTCCTGCCCCCTGCCCATACCATGGTCAGAAACAGTATCGCAACTTCATGAATATTCAGAACTATGCAACACGCTGTTCCTTCAATGGAAAAAAAGAATGACGCTGAAAAAAATGTATTTGACGCCCCCAAAAAAAAGCATTACCACTGATCGGAAAATCGCTCCCCGTAAAATTTCGTTCACATACAATAACCGTAAGATTTGTGTATTCTCTCCACTAATAAATTCAGAAAGCATTAAATAAGAGAATTAAACAATCTTCACTAATACCAGTTTATTCTTTTCATGTTTTTTTTTCCTCCATTTTATTTCAGTTTTGAATAATAATATTCATGGGTAAATTATTATTAATGTTATCATGGGGAAGCGCTAAACCCGTATGGATTATAAGGCGTCTGTGGGGGGAATGATGGAAGGCATTCAGGCTTAATTCAGGAAATTGGATCACAGATCCAATTCCCTAGATCAAGAGCCCCTCACCATCATCGACGAACCTCCCTTGAGAGGATTCATGGGGTAAAGCGCTAAACAATAACGGATTCATACGGCGTTTGGGGCATGGGAAGTAATTAGGTTTGATTCCAAGGACTTGGAGCATCACTAATTCGAGTGAAGAGCTCTTGATCCAAGGAACTGAAAGTAACCTTGTTTTATAATGAACCCGACTGCCTCTCATTCATCTCTGGCTGGATGACCCCTACGGGTCTACCACTTCCCCATGATTATAATAATGATAATTTCAATAATTGTTTAAATTTTATTACAAAAGGGATTGCCAGAATAAGAGGAATTAATACTTGAAATGTTATGATTAAGCATCTGTGTCAACACCTGTGACCTGTGATGTTGTGGTGTAGCAACACCTGCAGCGTTGTGGTGAAGCAACACCTGCAGCGTTGTGGTGTAGCAACACCTGCAGCGTTGTGGTGAAGCAACACCTGCAGCGTTGTGGTGTAGCAACACCTGCAGCGTTGTGGTGAAGCAACACCTGCAGCGTTGTGGTGTAGCAACACCTGCAGCGTTGTGGTGAAGCAACACCTGCAGTGTTGTGGTGTAGCAACACCTGCAGCGTTGTGGTGAAGCAAAACCTGCAGCGTTGTGGTGTAGCAACACCTGCAGCGTTGTGGTGAAGCAACACCTGCAGCGTTGTGGTGAAGCAACACCTGCAGCGTTGTGGTGAAGCAACACCTGCAGCGTTGGGCCAAGGTGAAGCAACACCTGCAGCGTTGTGGTACACACGGAAGCAACACCTGCAGCGTTGTGGTGAAGCAACACCTGCAGCGTTGTGGTGAAGCAACACCTGCAGCGTTGTGGTGAAGCAACACCTGCAGCGTTGTGGTGAAGCAACACCTGCAGCGTTGTGGTGAAGCAACACCTGCAGCGTTGTGGTGAAGCAACACATGCAGCGTTGTGGTGAAGCAACACCTGCAGCGTTGTGGTGGAAGCAACACCTGCAGCATTGTGGTGAAGCAACACCGCAGCGTTGTGGTGAAGCAACACCTGCAGCGTTGTGGTGAGCAACACCTGCAGCGTTGTGGTGTAGAACACCTGCATCGTTGCTGGTGAAGCTAACACCTGAGTTTGTTGTTTGTTTAGCAAACACTGAGCTTGTAGGTGAAGCACACCTGAGCGTTGTGGTGAAGCAACACCTGCAGCGTTGTGGTGAAGCAACACCTGCAGCGTTGTGGTGAAGCAACACCTGCAGCGTGTGTGAGCAACATGGTTGGTGAAGCAACACCTGCAGCGTTGTGGTGTAGCAACACCTGCAGCATTGTGGTGTAGCAACACCTGCAGCGTTGTTTTGTAGCAACACCTGCAGCGTTGTTATGAAGCAACACCTACAGCGTTGTGGTGAAGCAACACCTGCAGCGTTGTGGTGAAGCAACACCTGCAGCGTTGTGGTGTAGCAACACTTGCAGCGTTGTGGTGAACACCTGCACAGCACCATGGATCATTAAGGTCTAAGAACTGGAAGGTTGATTTGATCTAAAGAAGGAGATGGTAACTCAGTTCCTCGAATCAAGACCGGGATTCCCGTAGGGGCCTCGGAGAGCCTTCAGGAGCGTGGTGTAACTTCGATAGTTTAACTGAAGTTTTAAATGATATGGGTTATGTTTACCTGGTCTGATTCCTTGTAATTTACCACAAGACGATTCTGGGGGTCATTGATAACCAGTATACATTTGTGTTGCGTATTTTTATGCTAGTAGTTTTAGTGTGTATTTTTGTGCTAGTAGTTTTAATATTAGTAGTTTTAGTGTGTACTTTATGCAAGTAGTTTTAGTGTGTATTTTTGCACTATTAGTTTTAATATTAGTAGTTTTAGTGTGTATTTTAGTGTGCATTTTTGTGCTAGTAGTTTTAGTGTGTATTTTTGTGCTAATAGTTTTGATGTGTTTTTGTGCTAGTAGTTTTAATATCAGTAGTTTTAGTGTATATTTTAGTGTATTTTGTATAGTAGTTTTAATGGTAGTGGTTTTAGTGTGTATTTTAGTGTGTATTTTTTTGCTAGTAGAAGTAGTAGTATTTTTTTTAGATATACTTTGAATATTCTTTGTATGGTTTTCTTTTTTTTTTTTATTTGTCAGGACTTATGACTGATCGATCAGGTCAAAACGCTCTTCGAATTTCAAAACTTCCTTCCATTAAATTAGAGCTACTCTTCCTTTCCTTGGATCAAACCAGATTATCCTTCAATCCTCTAGCGAGCTTAGCCTTCCCTATGAGAATATTAAATAAAAAAAAAAAAAAAAAAATATAAATAATAATAAATAATAATAATAATAATAATAATAATAATAATAATAATAATAATAATAATAATAATAATAATAATAATAATAATATAAAAATTATCAAAGTTTTGAAAATGGATCCATGCATACAGTCCACACTGTACCGAGCTCTTGTATTTGATTCAGTTATTATGAAGTCACGAATTAAATGGCCACGCAGTGAAGTCACAGCAGAAATCATAACTATATAAAGGCAGAGTTCCACACGGTTGCCAAATGAGGTCACAGCTTTAGTGTTACGGGGCAAGCTCAGCTTCAACAGCCATCACATATACGGCCAGATTATTGGTTACAGATTTAGGGTTCATCCAATGATTGTCATGCGTTCAGTTATCGCTTAAACGCCACAATCCAAAGTGTTTTTTTCGGCCATGTGGGCACATACGAGTGTGTGCCTTCCAGTGAGGGTTGTTGATGCACTTTTTTGGACTTCCATGACTCGATTTGAAACGATTTTTAGTATTTGTGTATGTGTGTGGGTTTCATATCTGCTCGTGGATCTTTGTATTTGAATGTTTTTTTCGAATGCATCCTGGTAATTAAATTGCATTTATTCAATTGCGTATAATGATTATGTATTGTTAATTTTTCTTGCATGGAATTTTAAGAATACACCATAAAATAATGATTGTCTTCTGTGCTATGAATGTTTATGGTGACACGTTTTTCTTAAATCTGAAAGTTTATAAGATAGTGATATGCTTTCATGCAACATGTTTATAATGACATGCTCTTCTGCATCATGACTTTAATAGTGACATGCTCTTCTTGAAGTTACCCATACGGACTTAGGGCTTACCCATAGATATGCTATTACTAATAATAATAACTTTCGTAGATATTAGGTAATTTTACTACATGTGAATTAGAGGTAATCAAGTTTATGTGGAAAAAAATAAGGTAGCCTTTTACTGATATCAAAGGGACTTCACTGATATCAAGGGGACTTCACTGATATCAAGGGGACTTCACTGATATCAAGGGGACTTCACTGATATCAAGGGGACTTCATTGATATCAAGGGGACTTCACTGATATCAAGGGGACTTCACTGACATCAAGGGACGTCACTGACATCAAGGGACGTCACGGACATCAAGGGGACTTCACGGACATCAAGGGGACTTCACGGACATCAAGGGGACTTCACGGACATCAAGGGGACTTCACGGACATCAAGGGGACTTACGGACATCAAGCACGGACATCAAGGGGACTTCACGGACATCAAGCACGGACATCAAGGGGACTTCACGGGCATCAAGGCTTCCCTTCCCCGTGAAGGGTCATTACCCACAGCTGCCGAATAATACTGTCTCGTTGAGCTGCACTGCGCTTGATGCTATGCAACCGCGTTAATCTGCGTTAGTAAGCATTTGTATTTGATATTCTTTATTTTAGTGTTGTCTTTCACCGATATTAGAATGGGGAAATCAGAAACACTTGAAGCACCTCAAGGCTTTATTTGGACGACGTTTCGCTCAAAAACTTTACCAAACTCACCTGGAGAGAAAAGTTGTGTTATTGAAGCCTTGTTAACATTAACCTAGTTTTGGGGTCATGATGGTACCATGCTGTTTAGTTTTAGGTAAGTTTTGTTGGAGTGGATTAGGTTAGGTTAAAAAAAGTAATAACATTGTACATTTAATCACAAATAAACACATTAAAAAGAAAGAGATGGCCCGTCTGGCAAGGCGGTGTCTGAGAAGCACCAAGAAAGTTCATATCTGTACGCGAATTATTCGTGGTGCGAGAACTGGTTGTAATGTTTTCGTACACAGTATGGTGCCATGATTCTTTTTTCTAATTTAAAGTTGTACAATAAACCAAGATCGTTTATCAGCAGCAATAACTTCCTCGGTTTACTAAATTAGGTTTATTATCCACTAAGGCATCGTAACCATCGTCCTTTACTGTTATCATTGGCAGTGTGATTCTCCACTAAGATATATGACTGTCATAAATCTTTAGGTCGTTAAATGTTATGATGCCGTGACGAATTTTTCAACTGGTATTGATTAAATAAGATTTTGGAACGAATTAAATCAACTACTGTAGATATCGAAATCAAACAACGTAGCGTGTGTGTGTGTGTGTGTGTTTGTGAGTGTGTGTGTGTGTGTGTGTGTGTGTGTGTGTGTGTGTGTGAGGCCACTGCCAACCTTCTCGCTGTGAATGAATTGTCTCGCCATATAAATATGTTGGCACCACCATACTCTGATACATCGTATTTTTTAATCCTTCGATAAATTTACTTATTTCCATGGACGAGGCGTCAATGGAAATAAGTAAATTTTTCCCTCTTTTATGAAAAAGCCTCCTTTTTCCTACACCCAACTACTACACATTCCTCCCCAAAAATCTAAGTACATTCACGTCCTCCCTCCAGTCTAACGTTTAATCATTCATTTTCTAGACTTTCTTCAACACTTTGTTCCTCTTTCACATCGTCTCTCATCTCACAATCAACCTTTGTGACATGTCATTCGAATTTCTCACCTTTTTTATTCCCATTTTCTGCTAACAATTATCTCTCTTCCACGTAAGTCATTGTTTCGAGATGGTTTCCAGGTGCTTCAAGTTTACTTGTTGGGTTTCTGTTATTGTCGTAGATATGAACACTTGTTATGTGAAGGAAATTTTGCACCTCTCACCTTTTTTCTTCAAAATTTGCATATTTCTCCGATTAAAATACTTTGTCCTAAAATCTCTGCAAAGGTTAATATATTATTTAAACAAAAGTATAATTAGTAGCTTGTCAAGATCAGAAATGAGCTGTGAAGGTTAAGGTATGAGAAAGCTGCCTCAGAATGTGTTCTGCTAGACGTAAATTTTACCGCAAAATAAGTCTGAAGAAATGACACACTTTGCAGGAAAAGCTTTATTAAGACAACTTTTCACTCAAAAAGAGCATTTGTAAATCATAAATAAAAGGTTATTCTGTAATGGGTGTCTTTTCTTATATGCTGTCGGGAAGTACGTTAATTCACATCCACTAGAAACATCATCTACACCTTTCGACTTCATTAACTAAGATGTTTTATTGTTGGCATCAACCGATAACGTGACTCCAGAAATTCAGTGTTCATGTTGAAGCAAAGACTTTCATTTACATAATGCCTCACAGCTCCCCAGTTACTATGAAAGTCTTTTACGGGGCATTGTGAGTACTGTAGCAGCAATTTAATTAAAATTAATACTAGAGGGGAAGGTAGCTCCAGTTCTTGAATCACAAGCTTTTCATCGACATCAAGGTGCACTATCAAGCAACTTCCACTAAACATGACGGATGAACCAGTCATTCGTGACTCACGACCCCAACCCCTGTCATGATTGTGGCCCAATAACTGAGACTCCTGTAGGGAATCAATTCAAGGAAGGAAGTAAAGGTGAGGAAAATAGCGCCCTAATCCTAGTGAAAGGTTCCTGACACAAGGAATAGAAGTTACCATCCCTTGATCGTTTAGCGCTTCTCTGTGAATTTAATAATAATCTTGTAGGCTCTCCAGAGGCGGGCCTTTCTTCGTTCGATGAAAATAAATTAAATTAGCGAGAACGTTGCATATTTTCCCGTGTGAATCACTGCCATTTGAGCTCACTACTTAACATAAGTATACCAGACTGACGTAAGCCTGAATTATGTACTCGTGGCTCACCTACTTTCCCTCTCAAGGCACGGCCGGCTATAACTATCACCTCATGGAAGTCCTCGGTATCTGCGGCAGAGTGGGAAGACGTTTCCAGTATCCCCCAAAATATAATAATATTCCTGCCTGATATAACGGATTTCGTCATATTTAGGATTTAACAGCTTTTATTATTGTCTTTAATATATTAATAACAAATGCAATAAATATGCAATAAAAAATCATTTTAGAACGTTTTTCTTTATTTTTTAATATTTCATGTATTTTTAAAAATGTCAAAAAAATGTCTCAAGCTGCTCAGAAACCTTGAACGTAAACAAAAAGTAATTCATAATAAGCATTTATGTACATTAGTCCAGCATCATTCGTAATATGTAATTAAAGTTTCAGCAAAAAATATTAAAAGAATACCGATTAAGGAGTGAGTTTAGGGTTATGCGCAAAGTTTATTCATTTCTCTATGACTGGAAAGCTCTATGGCTTTTAAGTCGCGAAAAAGTTAACCCGAGTGTAACACAGATGTGGCAATAGAGCTCTTAATATTAGCAAGCAACTCCTGTATATTTTCTACATTTGGGTGACCTTCATAGGTAAAATTTACCCAACCTTTTCACCTCTCAAAATAGCCAACTGCTGACTTGAATACTCACTTTCAAGTATCTATCTTCTCGCCTTTTTTCCCCTTCGTGAAGAATAAAGTACCAGTTGTTTATATTAATTTATTAATATACAGTGCACACATGTAAACACAAAGTTGTACACTTCGGAATAACGTAACGTGATATATTAATTTTATTGCTGGCCAGCAATTTTCGTTCACTTAACCACAAAATGCAATTCAGTTTTAATTACAAGACTACTTATACAATGTAACCACCAAATTATATACTAACGATAACCTAAGTTCCGTAGTTTAAAACTTGATTGAAAAGCTTCTCAAATGAAATTTACTGGAAATCAATCGCCTCTGTAACTATTTTTTTATATTTCTAGCTATTAATTTTTCCCACTCCTTGTAAAAACATTTGAGACATATTTGTATCTTGCCATCTTTTACAAATACGTATAGTTTTACACTGTAATGATTTTTTAATATAGTTAATATTTATTCATTGTCTGTACTACTGATCTATAGTGAAGGTAGGTAACATGAAGTGACTCTAGTCTACGAAGTGCTTTTGTTAGTTTATTTGTCAGGAAGGAATCTTTGTAATATGATGACAGTCTTATTGTTTACTAAAGAGTTGCGTCAAGATTTCATTGGGACACTGATTACTTTTAGTCTTACTGTCTCAAGATCACCGAAAACATTGAAAACACTAGGTTCTTTACTTTGATGGGTTATCGTTGGAGCGAATATGCAGTCAAGATTGGCATAAGTGGTTTTAAGCCAGTCCTAAGCCCTAGGCCTAGGAAGCAGCTTTCCGGGAAAATTTGGCCTGTGTAGTAACCTGGACTTTTATTATTGTTATTGTTGTTGTTGCATATTATTATATTATTATTATTAGTAGTAGTAGTAGTAGCAGTACAGTAGTAGTATTAGTGATTGTGAAGCGCCAAACCCGGATGTAATTCAGTGCAGGTAATGAGACATACGCCACTCTCTAGCCAAGCTTCCCTGTAACCTAGAGTACCTAGAGTAGCTGTAACGATCCGAGAATGTAATCGGGAAATGCAATCGAGAATGCAATCGGGAGATGCAAGTCACCTTAGGTGACTTGCATTTCAAGATTGCTTTTCCCGATTGTGGGGAGCTTAGAGTTGTATGAAGAGATTTAAAGTGATGGATACATGTTCCTTCAGTGAATTACACTCCAGAACGTTAAAGCTGCAATCAATACCTCAAGTGTGGAGACCACTAGAGCTGCATTAATTTATAAACTTGACTCAAATTATTTAGAAAACCTTTACTAGAGAACATCAGCGTAACTTAAATAAAAGTCATGGCTCCTAAAAGGTAAATGACCTGCCTAGTCTAGGGGCATTTACATTATTTAAAATATAAAAAGAAACCACTCTAGGGCCAGCATGTACCTTCACATTAAATGTGGAACGTTAATTAGTCAATAATTTATTATAAGGAAGGACATAAAAACTCACCTATACAATAATATAATATTTATTAAAAGTAAAGTAATGTATACAACCTACAATCTACTCTACTACAACCAACATTACCTTTACTTACTCACATTAGCTCACTAGCACACTGCTTCTAGTGAGTAACATAAAATATATAAACATTTATAAACAGGGAGGCTCCATGACACCCTTCCCTTCTGCAGGCTACTCAACCTCCAGGCTGTACGAGTACTCTCACAAAACTTAAATAGGCCTCTGCACACTAAGGTCTTACAGGTAAACATGAGAGCACTTAAACACAAATAAAATTACCTATAGTATAAACTTAAAAAAAAACTCACCATTTCACCTACTCACACAACTACATCTTACTCCATGTGCTGTGCTTCACCTACTGAACAAAACACACCTCACTCTCTCCTCTCCTGGCCATTCTGACTGACCGGGAATAATGCGCGTCCGGTTTCAGAACAATCCCGAAAATATGGAGCATTTTTTTTGTTACACAATATTCACCAACACACTGCGTAATAATCAGTTATTTGGGATACGTCGAGTTGGTTTCTGATGAGCCGAGCTATGGTGTATGTCTTGGACTTCATGCGGTTAGCGCCAACAGCCTGGTTAATCAGGGCAACAACCGGGAGGCCTGGCCTGCAGCCAGGCCTTGGGAACGGTAGGCTCAGATGTAGTCTTCAAACAGCCTTTAGGTAATAACCCAATTCAAATGAGTGCAGTTTGCGTACTTTTGACAAGACAGATGTGAAATTATGTTAAATAACCTCCCTGTTTTTTTGGGGGTCGCTCTGTCTTGGTAGGAGACGACCAGTGTGGTTGAAAAAAACATGCTACGTTGGTTTATCACTCGTGTGACTACCACAACTTCACCTTGAAGGGGTATTATCACCACTGCCCATACATACCCACTACCATTACCTTTACCACCGTTGAAAATTATTCATTTCATGTCAAATTATCCACATTCTACTAAGCATCTTAAAATTAAACGTCCTAAGTGTTGCATTTGTGTCTATTCCACAGTTTTTCTTCACTGTTACACTTATAATTGTAAACTACAACGATTACCACAACCTCGTCCTCATCTCTACCACCACCTCCACTACTGGGACCACTACCGCAACCCCTATATTGTTACCACAACATCACCGCTGCTCTCAATGTCACCACCATTACCACCACCACAACACATTACTACCACCACTTTAATCAATTATGCTGCCGTATAAACAACTGCTGAAGCATGTATACTAGTCTGAAGAGGAGAAATTAGATCACAACCTTAGTTGTGTGCCAGAGTAAACATGCTATGATGTACATGGCTCGTAACCTGCTAGTCAAAGCTCTCGCTTCATACGACGAGGGGTCCGTGGTTCGATTCCCGGTAAGGGTGGAAATACTGGGCGTGTTTCTTTACACCTGTTGTCCCTGTTCACCCATCAATTAAATGGGTACCTGTGTGTTCTGGTGTGGGCCTCTTCCTAGGACAAAACTTACTTAATTTGCCCGAAATGCTCTGCATAACAATGGGCTTTCTGTATAGTAGTATGTCATTGATGTCAGCTATGGTCTGTATACCTTGTACATGTAGAAATAAAGATATTATTATTACATGTGAACCGGCAGGAAGCCAACAGCAACAGACTGGTCGACCAGGCAATCAACAGGGTGGCCTGGTTCAGGAAATCTCCGATACTGATAACATTTAAAAGGTAGATTATAAGCACCATAATGGAAAACCTTAATGTAAAACCACCAACACCATGAAAACCACCACCAATAGGAAAACCAATGAAACCACCACCACCCTCTTCATGAAAACCACCAAAACAAAAATCATCAACGCCACCACCATCTTCACCATAACCACCAACGCCATCAGTACTGCCCCGAAAACCACCACCATGAAAACCACCACCATGAAAACCACCACCACCAACATGAAAACCACCATCATCACGATCACCACGAAAACTACCACCATCACCACCACCACGAAAGCCACCACCATCACCACCATTACGAAAGCCATCACCATCACCACCACCACGAAAGCCACCACCATCACCACCACCACGAAAGCCACACCACACCACCACGAAAGCCGCCACCGTCACCACCACCACGAAAGTCACCACCATCACCACCACCACGAAAGCCACCACCATCACCACCACCACAAAACCACCATCACCACCACCACGAAAGCCACTCACCACCAGAGGCCACACCACGGAGGCCACCACCACCAGGAAGCCGCCACCACCAGGAGCCGCCACCACCCCCAAAGCCACCACCACCAGGAGGCCACCACCACCAGGAGAGCCACCACCACCACCAGGAGAGCCACCACCATCACCACCAGGAGAGCCATCACCACCAGGAGGGCCATCACCACCAGGAGAGCCACCACCACCAGGAGAGCCGCTACCACCACCAGGAGAGCCGCCACCACCACCAGGAGAGCCACCACCACCAGGAAGGCCATCACCACCAGGAGAGCCACCACCACCAGGAGAGCCCCACCACCACCAGGAGAGCCACCACCACCAGGAGAGCCACCCACCAGGAGAGCCACCACCACACCAGGAAGCACCACCACCAGGAGAGCCACCCACCACCAGGAGAGCCTCACCACCACCAGGAGAGCCACCACCCAGGAGAGCCACCACCACCAGGAGAGCCACCACCACCACCATGAGAGCCATCACCACCACCAGGAGAGCCACCACCACCAGGAGAGCCACCACCACCAGAGAGCCATCACCACCACCAGGAGAGCCACCACACCAGGAGAGCCACCACACCACCAGGAGAGCCACCACCACCAGAAACCACCCACCACCAGGAGAGCCACCACCACCAGGAGAGCCACCACCACCAGGAGAGCCACCACCACCAGGAGAGCCACCACCACCAGGAGAGCCACCACCACCAGGAGAGCCACCACCACCAGGAGAGCCACCACCACCATAGAGCCACCACCACCAGTAGAGCCACCACCACCAGGAAGAGCCACCACCACCAGGAGAGCCACCACCACCAGGAGAGCCACCACCACCAGGAGAGCCACCACCACCAGGAGAGCCACCACCACCGGAGAGCCACCACCACCAGAGAGCCACCACCACCAGGAGAGCCACCACCACCAGAAGAGCCACCACCACCAGGAGAGCCACCACCACCAGGAGAGCCACCACCACCAGGAGAGCCACCACCACCAGGAGAGCCACCACCACCAGGAGAGCCACCACCACCAGGAGAGCCACCACCACCATCTCATCCTCCAAATCTCATTGCCGCTGTCACCACTCCATTAAAAGTATCATTATCACGATCATAACATCTTTTCCCATCAGCAACGCCACTTCCAACTATTTTTATGCCATAAGTGCACCACCATCTTTGTCTTCACTACTCACTTACGCACCTAGAGATGAGAGAACAGAGGATCGAGCCTCAAGAACTCCTTGCTCTGAGCGCTGCCCTCGGGTACACTCGTCTCGAGTGAATGTATTAAAGATAAAGTCACTCGAGCTGAAATAAATCAGATAAATCAAATAATAATTTTTCCATCCACTAAGAAAGATTTTAATAAAGTAGAGATCAGCGGATGGAGGATCGAGCCTCTACCACTCCTTGCGCTGCATTGAAATTGCAAGATTGCAGACAAATATCGTAAGACACTTTTTCTGCAGAGTAACCCTATGTTTCGAGAAAGTTTTCGCCCTTACAGGAACTTTATAAAGTGACCCCTCCCCCATGTGGGTGAAAGGAAATGGGGGAAAGGAGGAATACAGAAATGGGAAAGAAGAGACAGAGAAAGGGGAAGAATGGAATAGTGGGAGGAATGGGAAGAGAACTTGGAGAAATGATGATAAATGATAATGGCTGAGGGAAAAGAAAAAATAGGGGGTTTGGAGATGAAAAAGAGAAGACGAGACAAGAAGAGGGAAAGAGAAGAGGGCGGAGGGAAACGAATAGAGAAGAGAGGTCAATGACAAGAGGAAACATGGCAAGAAAAAAAAAGTAGTAAAAGAAAGGAAGAAAGGAAGAGCTGGAGAGAGGACGAAGGGAGGAAAAGAAGGCTCTTGGAGACTGATGAGAAAGACAGAGGAAGAAGAAGAGAAAGGATAGAGATGAGGACAAGTGGACTGGTTATTAAGGGGCAGGAGTCTGAAGATGGTACACCTTGCTTGAGCGTATCCTGACCCACTTGTTGTGTTTTGCCACTTTTGTTCATTGACATTGTTTATCCTGCCAACTTTTTATGGGTATCCTGACCCCTTGTTGTGTATCCTTCACCACTTGTAGAATGGATCCTGACCCACTTGTGATCCTACCCCTTGTGTGGTTTTTACTTTTGTCATTAAGTTTCCCCTTGCAATATTCTTTCACCCTTGCTGGATGGCTCTTCACCCTTGCAAGAATTGCTCTTCACCCTTGCAAGAATTGCTCTTCACCCTTGCTGGAATGGCTCTTCAGCCTTGGATAAATGGCTCTTCACCCTTGCATACATGGCTCTTCCCCTTGCTGGAATGGCTCTTCACCCTTGGATAAGTGGCTCTTCACCATTGGATAAATGGCTCTTCAACCTTGCATAAATGGCTCTTAAACCTTGCATAAAAGGCTCTTCAACCTTACATAAAAGGCTCTTCAACCTTGCTGAAATGGATCTCCACCCTCGCGGGTGTAGCGTAAACTTAATATTTTCACTATTTTTACCTTTTTTTTTTATTCTGGAAAAAGATAAAGTAATTATATTTCTCTGAGTTTTTCTCCTCTGGTCTTTCGCATGTCTCAAAAGACTTTGGTACTTAAGAGTTCCTTTCTCGGGACTAACGACGCTCTCACTACTCACAAGCACCGCCCAGTCCAAGACGACAATCTTCAAGTGTCTTTACCGCTGCGTCTTTGGGTCCTCCCTCAACACGCTGATATACTTTCCGGAGGCTGGGGGAAGGCGAAGACACAAGGGCGAACGTTATTAGAGCGCACATGTGGGTGAGAGTGGGTGCTGTGGTGTAGGAGAGTGCTGCCTGCTGTCACTGGGTTGGTGTGTATGCGAGAGGGAGAGGGATGAAGAGAGAACTAAAGCGTCAGACGAACACAGATGCGTGAAGTCGATCAAAGATACATTGTCCCAGGCATGCTTGAATTCCCCTCACACGCATTATTATTTATTTAGATACCTAAAAATTCATGATCACACACAAATATGCATAGGTAATCATGTAAAGACACTATTGCACAGTTGGAGACACAAATGAATGGAATTATTCATGTCTTTATATACATACTGTCAATTTCACCAAAGCTTTCCAGTCATTATCACGCTCACACGCGTGCGCTCACATAAATCTAGGTCTATTAGATGGTGAGCTCAGTACTCTGGCACTGAATTGTCTGTGTGTGAGCGTAAGCGGGATTATGCTTGTTAGTCAAGAAAAGGACAGACATGTTGCTCAACCAGCTTGTTACTAGTGCCACGGACGTAAAACTTCTCCCTACCTCCCACTTCAAGATGAGGGCCGTGACGCTGTTGAAGTGCTCTTTATTCTAGGAATTAAAATTATCATTTTCTTCTATGAACAATCCTCTCATTTCTCAGGGATTAACGTTCCCAAATATATGAGTGAGAACTATTTGGTTTGAGTAGGACCTGCTTGTCATGAGTATACCTGGAGAGGGTTTCGAGGTTCAGCACCCCCGCGGCCCGGTCTGTGACCAGGCTTCATATTTAAGGCTAACTTGGGAATAGGTGGCCCAAATTTGTGAGTGAGAGTAGATGAATTTGAGAAGAATCTGCCAGGTATGGGCCAGTAGACCTCCTGCAGTGTTATCTCATGTTCTTATGACTCACGAAACCGAAATAACACGATTGCTAAAACTCGGTTGGTCCAGTGGTTAAAGCACTGGCCTGTGAGTTTTAGTACACGTTTACCATGAGTACAAACCCCCACTCGTTCCATGATATCTTCTTATAGAGGCCACTAAAGTATCATCCTACTCAATTTTCCTCGCTATGTATGAGTATTACATATTATTGGAGATTAGCTCATGCTATACCTTGTTCGCCTTGGAATGGTGCGACTTATTGTCAGTTGTTTTATTTGAAGGATCCCTCAAGAGAGGCTTTTTGATGCCAGTGAAGGATTAATCCAAGGAATTAATTTGCCTTCCCCTTCCTTGGATACAACCTGAGTGCCTCTCAGGCGCTACATGACCTCTATGGGTTTAGTGCTTCTCAATAAGTGCAACAATAATTATTTGAGGGGAGGGGCTGCACCACTGTCAGACCTGAATGACGCACGGAATTTAGTTCTTCAGCTAAATATTGTATATTTAAGTGGTTGCTCTCTGCTACTTATGGTTTTCCCCCTTTTTTTTTTTTATTTGTCCTGTTACCATTAGTTTTCTAACAATGGAATTTCTTTTCAAGATGCAACTTTTCCGGTACTCGCTGGAAGTTTTATCCATGGCAAAACAATGTTAGTGTTTAAGAGAACTTTAGCCCTCTGACAGCATTCAGATGGTAAGCATAAGTTATCTGTGCAATGCTGTGTATCTTATTAATTGAATTAAATTTTGTTTTTATTTGTATTTTATTTCCTTCCAACTTGAATCGTTCTCTTCCCTTACAAATTTTTAAGCTAAAGTTTTAACGAACACTCCATATGTCTTTTAATTTTCAACTTCATTCTTTATTATAATTATTATAAATATTTTATCTTTGGTTTTGACTTCCTTCAAGATCTGGTGACGGCTTTTCATCAAGTGAAATACTGCTATCTAATAAATATGGTAATTCACATGTCGTCCATTACCATCATTTCATCTTTACTATTTTTCTATGTCCTCAGTATTTCATTTGCTTCATTTATTTCATTTGCAAGAGGAGATTCCCAAATTGTATTCATCTTCAAACGCAAGATTCATTTCCAAAGTAAACATTGCCTATATTCTCACGAATATACAGTACAAAACAATAATTGCAAAGTATACGTGTATACTAATGATGAAAATAATAATTTGTCTATATATTTTGGTAAGAGTCTCCTGGTATACAGTGTTTAAAATTCGGTAGTTCACAATAATATTTGCGTTAGCACCTTAACACAATAAGCTAATGTGCAACACAAATGTGCAACACAAATATGCAACATCTGGGTATCTTTACTTTGTAGACGTTTCGCCATCCAGTGGCTTTATCAATACAGTATATGGACATAATCTGAAGACTGTAGAAATATATATATACAGAAGATAGTGGAAGTAGAGGTAAACAGTCCGTCAGCCCAGGAGCAGGTGATGAGCACGGTAGTCTTGAAGGATCTGAAGCACAGGGAGGAAGGTTGGTGTTTATATACTGGAATCAGGTGAAAAGCAGCAAACGAAGGCATTGTCACTGAAAGGCGGGATACCCCAGTGGAAGTAGGTCGTGCCCAAGAGTTGAGCCAGGAGTAGGTAAGTAGGTTGGGAAGATGTCCATTGCCTACTTCCCTAATTTAGTCCCGAAAATCAGGATTATAATCTCTTTCTCTCTCTCTCTCTCTCTCTCTCTCTCTCTCTCTCTCTCTCTCTCTCTCTCTCTCTCTCTCTCTCTCATTCTCTCTCATTCTCTCTCATACTACGTAATGTATGTCGTATACGCTTGTGTTCACGGTCATTTACGGGTGCTATGAGTGAGCTTGTTTTCTGTCATTTTTACAAATATTTGCTCAAAATATTATAAAGGGCACTGCTTCCTTCCATCTTGTGTCCCATAATTCTCTCTCTTTCTCTGTCTTTCTCTCTCTCTCTCTCTCTCTCTCTCTCTCTCTCTCTCTCTCTCTCTCTCTCTCTCTCTCTCTCTCTCTCTCTCTCTCTCTCTCTCTCTCTCTCTCTTACCTACCTACCTCTGCGTTTATATCCACTATCTAGGAGAGTTACTGACTCTCTATAGCAAAAGTTTAGTGCCACTAACTAGAAAAGTCCCAGAAGTTTCTTCCATTGCATTAGTATTATAAATATTATTATTATTAGATTTATTATTTTTATTAATTATAATCCCCGTAATGGTCACCATTATCACTGATGAATGTATGAGAATATAAATCACTGGACAATAATGTAATAGGAAATGTCAGGTGTACTGATGTACATACCAAAAATATTTATATTTTTTGGCATAGCTCATAGTAAATCCCGCTTTTTTTTATATAGAGGTGAGTAGTTATGTACGTAATAAATAGTGCACTGATTGAACAAGCCAAATAAAATTCACGTCATATTTTACTTCTCTGCTGTTAAAGAATGCTGGTTTTCAGTTTAATTTAGGAATATCAATTATCTGTTTTTTTATTGGTAGTGCGGTAACATGAAGCAATTTCAATAGTATCCTACCCTACCCAAAAAATATTCAACCTGTAAATTTTTTAGTTCAATTATTTCATTGTGATTAAATATTTTTTTGGTTATGTTTACATGATTTGTGTTTGTTTTTATGGGTTTAAGTGTACGTCTGTGCGCGGATTGTGATTTAATTTCTGTGTATTTTGGTGTGGCCGTCTTTGTTTTGGTTTAACTCTCTTATCCTTGTGCTGTGCCAGCGGGGTTAAGTTTGAGATTCTAGTCCCGTCTCATAATAATTCAGTATTCAAGGAGCTGCCTTTATGCTGGTAAAGGGCTCCTGATCCAAAGATTTGGAAGTACCCGTTTTACCTCAGTGGATTAAGTCTGATTACCTCCCATTTCCCAATTGCTGCGAGACCTCTCAATGAATTTAATATTTATAATCTTGCCAATTCAGTCGACTGGATTTTTCTACTCAGAGCTTTTGCAAAACAAACGAAAAGATTTCCACTCAAACATGTCATACATTCATATATTCCCGTTAAATTCCATTGTGATCCTATTTCCTCATTCATTGCCTCTTCTCTTTAATGCATTCTATTAATTACCAACCACCTTCATTTTGTTATTTACCCTTAACTTGTCAAAATATTTTTTTCCCTTTCCATCACCTTGTGTTGCTTGTCAGCACTTACATTCGAAATTGTTTTTATTGTCAGTAAATATTGCTTAAACTGTCCCCTCCATTCTTTCACTTGCTCTTCTACATCACAATTGTAAAAAACTTTCCTACGTTAGGTTTTTATATCTAAACAACTGTTTTCACCTCACCATTCCACTAATCTTTTACATTAAAATCCGTAACACCCTCCTATAAATAAAAAAAAGTAAGCAACATATCTCTCACTGCATTCTTAGTTAACATCTTTTGTCTACATCCTCCTCATCACTCAATTTTCCTTCCAACTGTTGCTCATTCTCCCACTAGATATTCCCTTCTATTACATTTTAACTTCACCCTGTGACACTCTTCCTCTTGTAATACCATTTTCTTCCTGCTCTTCGTCTTGCTACCAGTAAATCGAGACAGTCAAAAGAACTTACCATATCTCGTATATTTGTTTTTCATGTTGAAACATTTATTATCCATTATTAAGCATGTTAGGTAAATGGCAACATCCAGCTAATGTGACATTTTATTGAGGCAAAGCTTCGCTCTCCAGGAGATGAGTCAAATCGTTACAAACTATACAGGGACACAGTGAGGCTAAAAATATAAGCACTGAAGTAGGCTAACTGGCCCATGCTATTGGTGGTGGTAGTGGTGGTAATAGTAGTAGTGGTGGTGGTGGTAGTAGTAGTGGTGGTAGTAGTGGTGATAGCAGCAGTAGTAGTAGTAGTAGTAGCAGCAGCAGCAGCAGCAGCAGCGGTGGTGGTGGTGAAGGTGGTGGCAGGGTTTATTGTTTAGAGTAGAAATCTTACTAATACTTCAGAGATGACGAAGCTGCCTCTATTCTTTTTAATAGTGTTTGAAATGGCGATTAAGGATGATTCAAGGCATTTTCGTCTGCGGAAATGGGGTTCTTTAATCACCAGGCAGGTGTCGTTAAATCTCATCAAATGGTTGGTGGAATTTTGGTGTTGTACACATACGTTGATGCTATCATTTTTCAATGTATTGATTTGTTCATTGAGATGTGTTTCCAGGCTTCTTGTTGTTTCACCGACATATACCTTGTCACAGCCTCCACAGAGGATTGTGTAAACCCCTGCATTGACTAGTTCGGGGTTCTTCAATTTGGTCCTGGTTAGATCTTTGGTGAAAGTGATGGATACAATCGCGACTCTAGCGTTGCCTTGTTCTATTACCTCGCATTATAGCCTTCGGATTTACTACCTCAGATTTAATGATTCTTAAATGAGTATTCTCTCATGTGACTCAAAACTCCCAAAAACATTTTCTTATTATCACACAGAATTTTATTTACAAAACTTTTTCAGCTGCACGAACACTTATATCACCTCATTTCATGTTTTTTTCTAAACTACACATTTCTTAAATATAAACAGTGTACCCCTTGTTTTCTTTCTCCATTTTTTAATTCAACGTTACCGCTACTCCATAAGCTCCATTTCATTCATTAACACCTGAATGAATCACTTAAGCAAATGTAGACCCTTGAAAATGTTAGTTTGAAAAAACAGAACGTAATTTTCTCATAATAGACAAATACATCGAAAACCTTAACATCGTCCGTAAGAGAAATTTGATTAATCCACTGACATTATTATTATTATCATCATCATTATTATTATTATTATTATCATCATTATTATTATTATTATTATTATTAGTAGTAGTAGTAGTAGTAGTAGTAGTAGTACGGCGCCAATGGAATGAAAATTAGGGATAATCTGGTTTGATTGGAGGAAAGGAAAGTTGGTTCTAATACCTTGCACCAAACATCTTTAGCTAACATCAAATAATCTTTATTTCTTTATTTCTACAAGTACGTGTACAACGTATACAGGCCTAGCGACAGACAATAGTACCGTCAAACCAGTAGTGGAGAAGCAATTCTAACTCCCCCCTCAGACAACGGCAAGCGTTAGGCTGGTATCAAGGCTATATGTAGGCATTGGGTGATGCCAGACAAGCATCTCCGGTCTCCTGGTGGACCATCGCATCTCTGGCAACACTTGACCTAAGCTGATGCTGTGGGACTTGTCTTTTTTTCAGAGCTTAACCTGTGAGGAACATTCACCTCGAGGACTGGTCAAGGGTTGATCCTCTGTCCTTCAGTCGTGAGACAAAAAACTATTGAAATCTGATAGAATGTTGTATATGTTTGTGTGTAATATATATGTCGTGCCGAATAGGTAAAACTTGCTATTTTGGCTTAAATAACAACGCTCTACTTGCCGAATAAGGCAAGCAAAAATTTGTGTACGCAATAATTTCGCAGGTCATTCTGAACCTAACGACAAAAATATATTTCATTGTGTTTATTATTAAATTATTGTAAATTAGGCTAAATTAAATTGCGCTTGCTATTATAAGGTTAGGTAAGTTTTCTATAAATTTGGGTATAAAATTATAAATTTTTACATTAACATAAATTAAAAATATATCTTCAAACGTATAACATAAAATTCTAGAAAGGATTTATTTTTAAATGAGTTCTTGATAATTGACCAGTTTTATCTATTCGGCAGACAATATATATATATATATATATATATATATATATATATATATATATATATATATATATATATATATATATGGTAAGAATCTAATTTCATGGTCAAGTGATGGACAGTTAATCTGATTGTATCTCAGTACCCAAGCAGTTCAGTTTTACACCCTAGCAACTCGCTTCCACACCCCAACAGCTATGGGGCACATTTGTATTTATCTCGGGTGATTATCTTGAGTGTATTTTAATTCCGTGTGGATTAAAGTATCCTTGGTATTTTCTAGGAAGGCTGCAGATAAAAAACAGTAAACCTAACATGGATATATATTTAGCAAGAGGTTGAAAGACCACCCTTGATCTGCTTGTTATTGTCTTGGTAATACAAAAACACAAATGAAACTTCTTTTTGTTTTAACGCACAAGCATCTCCCACTAAGGAATAATCCTAAAAAAGAAACGCAGTGACAGTCATTCAATCAATAGCTGCTTTGCCAGAGGTACTCAGACATCACCATTGAAATGACTCTCTGAACTGCAACATCCCCACCAAACAAACGTTGAGTAATAAAGAAATTTGATTCTCAAAATAACCCTTATGGCAACGTTGCGTTCCTCTCTGTCCCGTCCATCTCATCGCCTATATATACTGGATCACTCACTCGAGTGTCAGTGTGACTTGTAAATGGTCCAAGTTGGACCGAAATGTCGTCGTAAGCTTCTCTCTCCTATGTGCGGGTTAGTTGTGTATTGTTCCAGTCACGGTATTGTACCTTTTTTCCCTAAAGGAATTCTGTGTTACAAATGTCATTCGTTAACGCTATTTTGTTTTCTGATCACCCATGCAGTTGTAGACCTCTAGGTATAATCGTCCTGCACATTTAAAAATCACTGAAAACGAGGTATGTACTCCAAGAGAGTTGCTTCTCAGAGTTCGTCCACTAAGTTATTAATCGATAACTGAGGGATTAAAAGTATTCTTAATGGTTGGTAAGTAGTATTTTGATGCCTTAATGAGCTTGGCAGTGGAAAGACGTTAAATTTAACCGATGGTAACCGGTTGAATGGCTTGTGCCTAGGGTTAGTTGCCTTTCTCTGGAAGTGTTGCTTCTGTGCCCGAGGTCCTTTTACTGCATAAATGGTGGAGATACTTTTTCTTTCTGTCGAAATTCTACCGAAACTTGTGATTGATAACACGGAACGAATTATTGACGAAGATTGCGGAATGTGAAAAACAGATTATAAACAGTTTTTAATTGCTTTGTTAATATGAGTGAACTGGTCACTACAGTAGCAAGTTTATAATTTTAGTGTACATTTGATAATACTAGGAAAGGAATAGGATATCTAAATAAAAGCATACACACATTCAATATAGCTTTCTGGCGTACAGTAGCATAATAAGCTTTTATTGGGCAAACGTTTCAGTCTACGTATAGCTTCATCCTCAACTGATGAAGCTCTATAAGAGAGGAAAGCGTCTGAATAGAAGCTTGTTCTTCAACGCGCGTCTTTTCTTCACCCAAACTTTAGATAACGAGCCAGACACCCAGACACTTCGATTCTCCATTAGCCTTTTAAGAAAGTCTTAGATGTCTCTTGTGGAAGCATTGTCATTTTTTTTTTTTTGGCAGGATGTTGGATGGCTAGAGTTGCCAGCAAATATGGAAAAGAAACTCCGTATATAAAGAAAACGTTTATTTAAAACGTTTCACTCAAATGTTATTGAACTCATTAAAAAGAAATGTTGTCTACAAAGTTTTTTTTAGCATAATTTTATATGCTTTTAAGTATTCCTAACATAACATAGTATTGATGATTATGCATAAATAATTCACTTTGTGTTGAATGATTTCTGTATTAAAAACCGTATTAATAATTATAATTATTGGTTGCAAATTGAAAAATTAAATCAGATATAATTGACATAAATTATAAACGATTTTTTATTGAATACATACAATAATTTCATTCCTTTTTTTTATGTACCAAGCACGAGATTTCTGCCCCTAATCTTCAGTCAGAAACTTTTAAAAAAATTCTCCTTCAGGGGAGGTGACTTTCTGATGGAGAAGTGATCTTGATTAAAAAAAAATCGACGCTCTTCTTAATTGGATCAAACCTGAATACCTATCATTCCTCAGGAGCTGTACGACCCCCTCCTACCTGACTTCGTCTAGACCACTCTCGTGTCACTTAATGGAATACATTCACAAGCTCCGTGTTTGTGTGTGTGTGTGTTTCAATTTGCCAGACCCTCCAAGAGTGGCACCTAGAATCCGGTCAAAGGGGCTTGTTTGTGATCTAAGGAATCACAACAACTCTTATCTCTCCGAACCAAACAATACGCAAATAACCCGCAAGTAGTAGGAGAGGAATTTACGACGACGTTTCGGACAGAAATGGTCCAAGTGGATTATTTGTGTACTAATCATTTACATTCTCCAGAATCTGTATGGCCCTCAGTGTGGTTACCGTTTCATGACTGTAATAACGATGGTCAACTCTGTGTTATTCGTGTCTCGCCTTTAACACTCTAAAAATGAGCGAGACGAAAATGAGAGATGAAAAAGATTCCGCTAAAAGATTACCTAACATCGTTTACGAAATGTATCCAAATAGTGTACTGTCGACACATTGCAGAACAAGATTTCACTGACATAGTTTCATTCTATTAAGAGCTTTGTTTAGCCATGTCTTGATGGCTAAACAAAGCTCGTGGTTTTCTATCACGCTCGTGGTTTTCTAACGCATGAATATGTAACCATACGAAATATCTTTAGCTTCCACACGACGCTAATTGAGGAGAGAAGTGTTGGAAAAGAAATTTTGAAAATTATGAAAAAATCTGCAATGACATTGTCATTCATACGAAATATAACACACTGCAGGGACTTATTTTGGAGGTTTGACAGTTGAAGTATGCAAATCTAAAAGTGAGCTGGCTCATGTGTGAATACGCTCCTTCGTGCAGTGAATAGGATTTAAAATAGTGAAATTTGCTTCTCAGTTCAGAGAAAATGTGTTTTCTGGTCGTGTTAACATTCTGCGAAGTTCCACTGACATCTTTACAATATAAATATATTCATTGTATAGAAATATAACCCCCCCCACCCAACTTCATTGTTATTAAATTTTCTGTTGATTCATAAAATCATTAAGAGGAAACGTAAAGTTAGGTTGCTAATTTGAGGAAAATCTGACCAGTCTACAGAGTGATGTGTGTTTTACAGTGTGTTGCCTCTCGGAACGTCACTTGAATTGTGATATCGTTGCACTTTTGACACCACAGCAGTTGAGTGAGTGACGATGAATGTTTCTCCGGGACACGGTGAGGTGTTGATTCACCGGGAATTCTCCCGGCCCGGGTCTTTACCAGATGGTGACCCGGCTCCGGTTCCCTGGCGTGGGAGTGTCAGAGACCTATGTCTCCCATGGAGGATACCCTCATCGGCGGGACCAACTGGCCCCAGGCCTAGCCACATTCCCCACCAGCACGAGGCATGGAGGTAGATAGATGCTAGGTCTCTCTGGTCCTCCACCTTCCCTAACGGGAAGGGCAGGCTTACGAGCTGCAGATGGTAGCAAGCTCCAGCCTTGGCACCTACCCTGCCCTAGAAGGGCTGGGCATGGTGATCGACCTCCGGGACACCCTGCTTCGTTGGTAAATATCCGATATAGTTAAACAAAAAAATCCAGGATAACATGTGTACAATGTATATTGTATTTGCATATGTAAATCTGAACTGGTATTGTAAGGCATTTGTATTGTAAATAATTTTTTATCCTCTCTTTATTGAATCATAAATGATTCCCATCCATGCGCTGTATTGCTCCTATGGGTTTAGCACTTGTTCCTGATGATATTAGTGTTATAATAATAAATCAGTAGTAGTATTAAGACGGAGACAATAGGAAAGTATATCTCAAAGGGCTGAGGTAGCCAAGGATATGACCACAGTCCCCTCGTGAGCGTCGATAGAGTTACAGACGCTAGGCTGTGAACGTGTGTTTTTTACGTAATGGTCATTCATTAGAGAAAACTAATTCCCATTTTCTATTTTTGCCTAAAACAGTTTCACCTTCAAGCATTTATAGACGGTATTGTATAATTAATTAAATTAGGTTAATGTGTGTGTAAAAAAATCAAAACTAACCAAATCAAATTAATCTAACCTAACCTAATTTAATTTAATCTAACCTAACATAACTTAATCAAATCTATAAAACATATGTGGTAAAATTTTGCTGAAACAAATACGTAAAATAAATCATAATTGACAATAGCACAGGATGGGTGTGGACACCGTTTGGGCAGTGTATTGTTGGCTAACAAATAAACACATTACGACGCACAATGCATTCTATAGTTAATTTCGTGGTCTCAAGATTTTATCTTTCAAATATTTTTTTTTTTATTCATAGACAATCTCATTAAATTTACAACATTAGCTAAAGTTAACTCTTCAGATAACCGTATCTATTAACGCTTTTATGCGAAGATGTTTCTGAATAATGGAATTTTAATCAAAAGCTTCCAAATAAAGAATCGTAATAATAAAAGTCATAATACCGTGAGGAAATTTTAGACGATGTTTTGATCCGTTCTGGATCATTTTTGTTGAGAGGCAGTGAGCTTAATGGAACCTGTTATTTTAAAGACTCGTCTCTGTCTAGATTTCAACATTACAAAGCTTACTTCTTCGAGGCTGATGTACTACCCACCTCATATTTACCTCTCCACCACCTCTGCTGTCTCCGGTATTGAGGTCTCTTCTATATTCAGTTAAAGAAGCCTGCTGAGGAGGCGAAGAGTTTCTGTATTGTATAGTATTAATATCAAGCTTTATAAAGTCTTCATAAGGCTCAGTTTTAATCGGAAAGCCGTTGAACGTAAAGACGTCCTCTGCAGTACGTGTCGTTATACCCACTGGTCAATCACTGATAATGGACCAGAACGAACCGAAACGTTGTGGATTAGTTTTGATGCAGCTTCAAGTAACTCTTACATTTTCTCCTGGTGTGTCCTTGTGTACGTTTGATGTTCGAGGTAAATCATAAAAGAATTACATCAAAAGGAAATAAAAACAATAATTAATCTGACGCAGTGCATCAATGGACGCTTTCAGAGCTCAGGCCAAAATTATCTTTTAGTTTAGTGGAGGAGAGGATTGCGAGGGCGTGAGAACCTGCACACGTGGACGCGTTTTTATCCACGTGGACAGCTGTGACCACGTGCTTGTGTGTGTGCACGAGTGTGTGTGTGTGTGTGTGTGTGTGTGTGTGTGTGTGTGTGAGCACTCTGGTTCTGATGACCTGATTCTACGTTAATTAAAGGTATGAATAATTAAAATTAAACAGCTATTCAAAAAATCAGTGAAATTCAGAATCTAAATTTCTAAGTAAAATTTATTATACAGTAAAAAAAATATTAAACACAGTAAAAAAACATGCAAGGGTTTATAACATAAGGGCAATGGATATTTACCTGGAAAGTAGAATATAAGGCTGATGCACAATATGTATGTATGTACTCACCTATTTTGGTTCCAGGTGTCGAGACTCAGCTCCTGGCCCCGTCTCTTCACTGATCGCTACTAGGTCCTCTCTCTCCCTGCTCCGTGAGCTTTATCATACCTCGTCTTAAAGCTATGTATGGTTCCTCCCTCCACTACCTCACTTGCCAGACTATTCCACTTCCTGACAACTCTGTGACTGAAGAAATACTTCATGTGTAGGTATGTGTGTGTACTCACCTAGTTGTACTCATCTAGTTGTGGTTGCAGGGGTCGATTCATAGCTCATGGCCCCGCCTCTTCACTGGCCGCTACTGGGTCACTCTCCCTGCGCCATGAGCTTTATCATACCTCTTCTTAAAGCTATGAATGCAACCTGCCTCCACTTCATCGCTTCCCAAATTATTCCACTTCCCGACCACTCTGTGACTGAAGAAATACTTCCTAACATCCCTGTGATTCATCTGAGTCTTCAACTTCCAACTGTGTCCCCTTGTTGTTGTGTCCCTTGTGTGTGTGTGTGTGTGTGTGTGGAGAACATCTGTAACGAAATAGACTGCTGGAGAGAATCTTTAAGTACGGTAAAGAGGTCAGAGCTCACAGCAGCCACCACTAGTAAAACCCTGGTAAATATAGAGACCGTTCAGTGTACATATATGGGAAAGACAGCAGAGGACATGGAAGCCCACACTGAGGCTATCAGCTGAGAACTGTCTACTTGTGTCTAGATGAAGGACCGTCGTGTATTATCTAGGTTTGTGTGAAGGGTAGAATAAACAGAGACTCTTCAGAGATTCAAGAGAGTCTTAGTGTACATAAGAACATAAGAATGGAGGAACACTGCAGAAGGCCTACTGGCCCATACACTAAGGCGCTCTCTCTCTCACACACACACACACCCACTCACTGTTTAACTTTCAACCTCCGTGCACTTCAGAAAAAGGTCTTTTAATTTTATAATGAAAAAAATAATCGTTTATGAAACGATTTAACTTTGGCATTCTTGTACGGAAAGTTAAATAGCTTAAGGTAAACAAGCTAAACAGAGCGAAGAGTAAAGGCGATAACAGCGAATATAAAAATTAATGTTTTCAAATGACGGAAGCGAGGTAGGGGAAACATTAATTAAAATAAAAACACTTATAAAATATCAGAAAATAGAAACAAAAAATGGAGAACTTTTTATTAGTGAATGGTTAAACAGAGCTTTCAATCAAAATATATTTTTTTCTTCCTCGAATCTGAGAGTTTTCTTAATTTGAAAATTATTTAAAGAAAATATATACTTTTTCGTTTTCCTCTTTTTATGGCATATAATTTTCAGTGAATGCCATTATTTTATTCTTCGAGAGGAGCTGTTCAATATATAATTAATTTCCAGTGTGTGTGTGTATGTGTGTGTGTCTGTGTGTGTTAGAAATGACTTCTAATTTGATCCATTTATTAAGATTTAAAAATAAGAAAACATACTTGACGAATATTAGACTTATTTGTCAACCCATTCTCCCAGCACGAGTAATATGCGTGCAAACTTGAACGTTTTCTGGAATTATTTAGCCTCCGCGTTTCCAGACTTATTCCAGATTCATGTAATCTACCCTTACCTAACTTAGAGAAAATAGTGTATTTAAGTTTACACGAAACATTTATAAAATTGAAGGTAATTAGTAATTACTAACGACCTCTAACTGTTACAACCTCATATTGAAGAAGCTGCATTATAATAATGAATTATCTGTAAAATATTGAAACTGCAACTTCGTAACACTGAAACTGATGCTTATACGCAACGCCCGACGTACTTCATGCTTTCATTATTAGAAAGCAAAATTATTTTCACCCGAGATTTTCTCTTTGAAGTTGGCAAACAAGCACTCACAGTCAGCTATCTCAAAGCTTGAATGTTGATTGCCGAACAAACATAATAATATGCTCCGTGGACTATTTCAACAGAGTGCCGAGGAACATTTAAAATATTTTATGAATTCACTGTTGCTCATGATTCTGCCACTTCATAGCAGCATGTTAGTCTTTGTCTAAGGTGTGTCTTGGCATCGTAGAGGAGAGATTCCAACAATTTTAGTTAATAAAATATGCACCTGAATGATATATATATATATATATATATATATATATATATATATATATATATATATATATATATATATATATATATATATATATATATATATATATATATATATATATATATATACTGTAACCACGGACGAGTGGTATTAATCAATAACAACACTGCGACTAGCCGAGGACTCGAACCCGTGTCGTTTTAGCCTGCCTCATTGTGAGCGAAAATTCGCGATGCTCTAACCCCACGGGACCACCCAATAGTATAAAGATCATGCACCCAGCAGAGCTAGGAGTTTTACCATGATCCGAGGACATACGATGGTGTAGGTGCCTCAGAGCTAACTTCATTCAACTCCCCGTTTGGTGTACTAGCCTCCACAAGCAGTATATATAGTATTGTAACCACCCAGCTCTGCTGGGTGCAGGATCTTTGTGTTAGAGCGTCGTGAATTTTCGTTCACCATGAGGCGGGCTAAAACGACACGTGTTCGAGTCCTCGGATAGTCGCAGTGTTATTAAATATATATATATATATATATATATATATATATATATTATGTCGTGTCATATAGGTAAAACGTGCGATTTTGGCTTAGATAACAACGCTCTTCTATTTTGCAAAAAACATTCTGAACCTAACGAAAAAAAATATTTCATTGTGTTTGTTTATTATTAAATTATTGTTAACTTATCTAAAACAAATTTAGTTGGATTAGGCTAAATTAAATTAAAATTCTTTTGATACAAAATTATTAATTTTTACATTGACATGAATTAAAAATATTTATATCTTTGAACGTATAGAAATTTTTTTAGAAAGGACTTAATTTTAAACGAGTTCTTGCTAAATGACCAGTTTATATATATATATATATATAATATATATATATAGTATATATATATATATATATATATATATATATATATATATATAATATATATATATATATATATATATATATATATATATATATATATATATATATGTCGTGCCGATTAGGTAAAACTTGCGATTTTGGCTTAAATAGCAACGCTCACTTGCCATATAAGACAAGTGAAAATTTGTGTATGAAATAATTTCGCTAAAATCATTCTGAACATAACGAAAAAATATATTTCATTGTGTTTGTTTATTATTAAATTAATGTTAACGTATCTAAAATATATTTAGTTGGGTTAGGCTAAATTAAATTGCCTTGTTGTAATAAGGTTAGGTAGGTTTTCAAAGTTTCTCTTGGTACAAAATTTTAATTTTTACATTAACATAAATGAAAAAATATATTTTTAAACGTATAAGAGAAAATTTTAGAAAGGACTTAATTTTAGATGAGTTCTTGCTAATTGACCAGTTTTACCTAATCGGCACGACATATATATATATATATATATATATATATATATATATATATATATATATATATATATATATATATATATATGTCTGTCCGATTAGGTAAAACTTGCGATTTTGGCTAAATAGCAACGCTCACTTGCCATATAGACAAGTGAAATTTGTGTATGCAATAATTCAAATCATTCTGAACTAACGAAAAAAATATATTTCATTGTGTTTGTTTATTATTAAATTAATGTTAAGTATCTAAAATATATTTAGTTGGAAAGGCTAAATTAAATTGCCTTGTTATAATAAGGTTTGGTAGGTTTTCAAAAGTTTCTTTGGTACAAATTATATATTCTTACATTAACATAAATGAAAAAATATATCTCTAAACGTATAAAAAATATTTAGAAATATTTAATTTTAGATGAGTTCTTGCTAATTATAGTTTTACTATATGCACGACTATATATATATACATATTACTCGTAGGTTTATTCTCTCTTGTGTATTCTAATCGAAGAAAAACGTAGATAACTACGTATATTATAGTTCAAAATGTTTATTTTGAATGTAATAATGTGCCATGCTCACAGCTCCCGTCTTCCCACCTCCAAGAGGAATTTGATACTAAATGTTCTCTCAGGTAAAATCAGCACCTGCATCATTATTTTCCTGTGGGAACGAAGGAATGTGAAATTTCAAGTTGATCCCGAGGAAAGCAAAAGTTTCAGAGGACTTAAGAAGAAAAAGAATTGGTAAAGTGGGAGATGTTGGTGACAACGGGAAGACAAGAAGCAAAAATCCAATCCTAAGATTTAATGAAAACCCTGAGGTGAGGCGTGGTACATCAGCTTGAAGACTAGACTCTACAATCAGTGGGCAGTGAGGCGGAATAGGCCCTTCGCTAATATAACCCATGTTTATTGTGGAGGAAATGGCTCATATATCCAATAAAAATCTATATAATTTTGCTTTATGAGATACTTGTGGACGCTGCCGTCTCTCACTTCTTTCCTGGATTGTCTCTGGTATCCATCTTAGGGAAATCACGCGAAGGAAAACCTTAACTGCAGCATGACAAGATTTGCCGAAAAATAGGCAAGTGTAGAGCAAACCTTTATTTACAGACGTGTCGCTCTAAGTAGAGCATTGGCGAGCTTGATTAGTGTTTGCTGTGTCTTTTTATCGCAAAAATTCACCCACTGTTTAGCTGCTGGTGTCCTCGTTCTCTGGGCTGCTCACTCCAGCACTTCTTGGGGTACTTGCTTTATGTTGTTAATATTGGTGTTATTACTCGTATTACTCGCTCCTATTGCCACAACCGTTGTTGATCTTATTGTTAATCCTGTTATTACTGCTGTCGGTGTTATTACTCTTCTTCTTGTTCATATTATTAGCTGTACTTAGTGAGAATACTTCATGGTTTCTACCCTGTATATTTAAGGAAAAATAGTATTAGACTTTCTTGTGGTCCTTGCCTTGCTGATATATATATACAGTATATATATATATATATATATATATATATATATATATATATATATATATATATATATATATATATATATATATATATAATAAGGAGGTACCACCTCTGGAACTGTCCAGGTTATCCTCATCCTCAGAGAAAAAATAAACTTGGTTAAGGAAAAACTCAAGGTTCTCCCTGAAGCTGTTTGAATATTGTTTTCTCCTACCAACCCTTATATTCTATGTAGACTTTATTTAAAGACAAAATACATTGAAAAAATACAAAAGGCAGTAGAACAACATAGATAACATCTCAGAGCTACTTCTCGAATACTTCGTGCAGCTCCCAGTCGGTGGGTCCGCGTGCCCAGAATGCTGCAGTCATTTTCCCTCTGGATCGCAACACTGAGTCTCTGAAAGAGGAAGCTGGCCGCCCTGTGATCCTTGGTTTTTATGATGAGTTTTTCACCCAGCTCTTTGAGGAACTTTAGAGCACACTTGCCCTATGCACCAAGGGATGAAGTTATAGCAAGGGGGAAGCCCTTCATATTTGCGGGTCTTCTGGGTCTCCCTGTGGCTGGCAGCTCCATCCCCTTCATCTACGGAGTATGGCAAGTAGGTGTCTGCCAATTTGGCGGCACAGGTGTAGTCCCAGGCAATCTGCTAACCATCCTTCCATATATATATATATATATATATATATATATGTGTGTGTGTGTGTGTGTGTGTGTGTGTGTGTGTGTGTGTGTAGGTTTGTAATTTATAATATTGATATTACAGTAAGGACTTATATCACTGGAATAAACATGTAAACATTACAAAAATATTTTAAAACATTATGAATCCCCTCCAGCTCCTCAGAAGCTGAAGGGGAACCGAAAATACAGCTGGCAATTTCTCCAGATGGCCGTGTTGAGACACAGGAAGAGGAAGGTGGCAGCACTTGGTTTCCCAGGAGTGTCGATGAGCCTGGAACTCATTTAATTAAGCCTAGTGTACGTTTGCTCCAGAGTCCAGGGGTCTCCGATCCTACAGGAATAAACTGGCACTGATGACCCAGATCCCCGTATTTTATGTTCAGATTCTTCGCTGTGATCAGTAGTACTTTTCTGTTTCCCAGTACTTAAGCGGACATGAGTGTCAGCAAGAACGGATATACAGATACAATCCCACACCAAATGAATGCCACTGTTCCAAGGATAGACTGTGAACCCATCATTAGGGTTAGCAGGATTATAGAGATTGCGAAATACTAGGGAGCGAGGTTCCTCCTGACGAGGTTAACTTCGTTGTAATTTCCTGTTTGTAGCTACAAGAGCAGAACTGTGTTCGGGTTGTCCCGTCTTCAGTAATGCATGCATGCCAACCCTTGGAACTTGCACAGTATAGACAATGCAGAACGTATTAGCAAGCTTCCATTTTGACGCAAATACACTCACATTCAGTGTAAAGGCATGCAGCAACGCGCAGTGTGGATCGAGATCTGTGTCCATTGCCAAAGTAGGATCTGCTAAGAGGAGGTCTCAAGATTGACGTGTGCTCACCTTGTGAGATGAGCAATATTCATAATACACATGATGGCCGTCACAGCCACGAACATAGTTTTATATAACTTTTCTTCAATGAGACTGTCCCAGCTGGGATGTTTGTAGGCCAGGGTCACAGCTGGTTTTGGTACTGAAGCCGTGAGTCTCTCCCAGTCAGTAAATAGCTCTTGTGAACCTGGTGTCGCGCACTACCGCTAAATCACCCGGGTGGTCTGATTGAATTTGCTTTATTAGATTTAGTTCATTTGATGCAGTGGAGGAGGATAAGAAGGCTGACAAGGCAATTTGGGAGGCATTGTATCCACTGGAAGAGAGGCTTACACCTATAGTTTGTCATCAACAAAAGCTGTATGACCCCTGTGGTTTAGCACTCCTTTTTGATTATAATAATAATAAAGAAGGTTGTCATATTCCTTTAGTTTCTGATTGTCGACGGTAAGAGAGCGTCACAACACGTAGGTAAGTTTTGGGAGGGACAGACTTGTGGTGAATGGAAAGAAGGCATCACCTGCATCATTGTGTCCAATCCAGCCTCTATTTTCCTGTGGGAGATTTATCCTTCACCCTTGAATCAGGTTAATGGCGGTAGAACTGAGATAAGAACCAGGGAAAGTATTGTCGACTCCATTATTGGTTAAGCTCCTGGAAAAATTACCATAATTTGGTTCCTTATATGAGTGTTGGAGGAAACTACTTAACATTTGGAGGAGTTTAGGGAAAATCCTAGATCCCTTCAGATGTCTCTCATTGTCACATATCTTCTAGAAGCGATTTTGCAGTGCCAGATATAGAGCCAACATTCAAGTACCAGATATTGAGCTTATATATATATGTATATATATATATATATATATATATATATATATATATATATATATATATATATATATATATATATATATATATATATATATATATATATATATATATATATATATATATATATATATATATGTCGTGCCGATTAGGTAAAACTGGTCAATTAGCAAGAACTCATCTAAAATTAAGTCCTTTCTAAAATTTTCTCTTATACATTTAAAGATATATTATTTTGTATTTTTACAGCATTCCTTTTTACCTTTTGGTAAACATACGCATCTGGCGAGAGGTATGAATGGTAATCTGACACAAGCAAATCATACCCATGAATTCCAGCAAGCAACATGGAAAGACTCAGGCCACTCATTTGTCTTCAGATTTCAGACGGAATAATGGTCAGGTATTCTTGTATACATTCGTATATATATATATATATATATATATATATATATATATATATATATATATATATATATATATATATATATATATATATATATATATATATATATAGTCGTGCCGATTAGGTAAAACTGGTCAATTAGCAAGAAATCATCTAAAATTAAGTCCTTTCTAAAATTTTCTCTTATACGTTTAAAGATATATTTTTTCATTTATTGTAATGTAAAAATTTATAATTTTGTACCAAGAGAAACTTTGAAAACCTACCTAACCTTATTACAATAAGCGCAATTTAATTTAGCCTAACCCAACTAAATATATTTTAGATACGTTAACATTAATTTAATAATAAACAAACACAATGAAATATATTTTTTTCGTTAGGTTCAGAATAATTTTTGCGAAATTATTGCATACACAAATTTTCGCTTGTCTTATATGGCAAAAAGAGCGTTGCTATTTAAGCCAAAATCGCAAGTTTTACCTAATCGGCACGACATATATATATATAAACACTGATCTCTGGCCGACGGAGACTCGAACCTACGAACCTCATGACAAGGTACGCAGTGCTTTACCGACCGTACCACACTGGTCCAATACCTGGCATCAGCTCTCGCTAGACGTTACTCCAAGGCAGCCAGCTTTCAGGCAGGAGCTTACAGCTTTTCATCTCATCCCCTGCATGCATCGACACAACTAGAGATTTTACAATGCTCTTGCGAATTCCTAGCATTGTAAAAATCTCTGGTTATGTCGATCATACAGAGGATGAGAAGAAAAAGCTGTAAGCCTCCTGCCTAACGGCTGCCGGGTAACGTCTAGCAGAGCTGGATGCCAAGGTATTGACCAGTGTGGACGTCGGTAAGCACTGCGATGTCGAGGTTCTAGGTCGAGTCTCCTCGCCAAGATCAGTGTTTGTGAATATTTCGCCTGCTCTTGCGAATTCCTAGCATATATATACATACAAAATATATATATATATATATATATATATATATATATATATATATATATATATATATATATATATATATATATATATATATATATATATATATATATATATATATATATCTTCACATTTCCTGTCTCGTGGATATCTTTTCTCTAATCGCCCTAATGTGAGTTATAATTATGTTATCGATATTGTTACCAGCTCAAGCAATTAAAGACCCGTATGCATCATCTAGGACATTAGGAAGCGTTTCGCCCATTTGGGGCTTTTCCAATCTAATAGAAATACTGTATATAGTGAACAGGGGTCAGGTAAGGTGAGGTACTACTATCCATCCTATCCGAAATCTTACATCCTAGTGCAGGACTCTACATGAAGAGAAAGAAAATGAGAGTAGTGGACTGGGTCACCTACATACAGGATTTTGGCCTAGGTGGGATAATAGCGCTATGGTTTAAGCTCCTCTTGCTAGCCGTCCATGAAGCATAATGTTTGCAAATATAGTATCCCTTGATAGCGGTTGATCATACTGAAAAATCTCCCGGGCTGGTAGCATGAGGCAAGATGAAATTATTCATGTATGTCCTCTCACGCGGGCGGTTCCAGGTTGAATCAGCAGGAAAAGGTAACACCATCTGTCAACATTAATGGTTAAACAAGGCCACGGTGCCCCATGGCCTGGTGCCCCGTGGAGAAACCCTCGCCATTTGGCACACTAATCACCATGTTCTCACTATTAACCGAGGTGTTCTTCTGTTCAGCATCCAATGATGGAGTCCTGAGCGACCACTCTTCTCCGAACCCCGGCCGAACACAGAGGGTAAACAAACCTCCACATCTCCACTGGCAGGATCCCCTCAAGACCAGCACTACTTCCCAACTCCCCACATGCACACTGCACTTTCACTGATACAGAAGCAACGGTCTGATGCAGAGGATTGTCACGACTCTGTAATCTCCGGTGGATACTCACGATAACGTCTGCAGAAACTTGCCCTTGCCAACTATGTTGGTTCATCGTTTACACGCAAAATGTATGGAGCACCACAAAACTGGCTCCCTCCCCCGACGCTCCTTATATATATATATATATATATATATATATATATATATATAAAGTAATTTAAATTCTGTAGCCTTTATTATGTTGCCGAGGATGGAGTGCCGGAGGCCTTGCAAAGTGATATTAATGACCCACTCAGCCTCAAATGTTTTTACAAATTCGAAACAGAGGATGTCGCCTGAGAAGAAGTTGCCGTAAATTTATGTTACTAAGCAATAATACGCCCAATACACGCATGCTCTCTGCAATGAATAATTTATTTTCGTAACACAAGTTTGCAGAGCTTAGAATACAAAAAAGGCTTCGGCAAAATAATTTTTAAAAAGCACTTTAAAACCATTTGTAGAGTTACAGGAAAATTAATATATTTTTTAATCACAAACTTCTGTATAGCTTCACTTTAAAACTTAGATATCGAAACAGATTTGAAAAGAATTCTTAAGAAAAATTACGAAATAAGTCACAATAAAAGTGTTAACCAGTAAAGGTGGGCCATAGTCTGGGATGTTTGTTGTCACCGTAATTGTTAAATGTGTTTATTGAGTGAGTTTTAAAATAAGGAAATTCTCTAGTCATAAATTTTTGTAGGCTTAATATGACGAATCTGACGTAAGGGGAGAGTTGCCACAGTTGTTACGGAAGAAAAATTACGTAGGAAATTGAAAGTGAACGTAGCTAGGATCAGTTTTATAAGAATAAGAAGTTTAAGCAAGGAAAGACTTTATCAGGATAATAATAATAATAATACATATCTTTATTTCTATAAGTGCATGTACAAGGTATACAGGCCTAGCTTGTTATGCAGGTTAATTTTGTCCTCAGGATGCAACCCACACCAGTCGACTAACACCCAGGTACCCATTTTACTGATGAGTGAACATGGACAACTGGTGTAAAGAAACACGCCCAATGTTTCCACTTTTGCCGGGAATCGAACCCGTCCAGGTTCGATTCCTCAGCGTGTGAAGCGAGAGCTTTTGCCACCAGGCCACGGGCCACAGTAAGGGAAAAAGTAATCAGAAAGTGATTGTAAATATTTGGGAGTGGATGTGTTGGCATCTGTGTTTATGAAAGATGTGAATCGAAAAATACATAAAGGAAATGAATTTGAAGTGACGAGGCGTCTTTAAAAGGAAAAAAAAATACGAGTATAAACTTTATGGTCTTTCAATGTTGGAGCGAGGAGGAGGCAGGAGGCAGTGGAGATGCTGTATTTGAGATCAATCTCTGCAGTGATTACTAGGCAGAAATCAAGGACTGAAAAAATTAGAAGACGGTATTACGGCACGAAAACTATAACTATCAGCTTGAAAGAAGGTCTGTTAAAATGGTATCATCATTTTATAAGGATAAAGCATGAAATGCTGATCAAGAGGGTTGATAAATCTGAGGCGGATTTAAGGATGCTCATCACATGTTCCAGTTGGACCTGACAAGCTTGTGCTACTAGGTCAGATGCCGTGCTCCTTCCTTATGTGAATGTGACCTGACCTGACTAGGTTAGGGCATTGGCTTAAGCCGGTAGGAGAATTGGACCTGTCTTGCATGGGCCAGTAGGCCTGCTGCAGTGTTCCTTCTTTCTTATGTTCATAAAAAAAGTGTGATAGAGTATTTAAATGCAGTGGCTGGAGCATCAACTAAGCATGTGTGCGCATGTTATATCGGCGTGATTAAAGAAAAAGCAATTTTTGTGATTGAACGTACGTGGGAGTGTGGGCAAGATAATATCTATGAGTTTCAGGAGGTTTTTGATGTTCATGAAGAGATTTGATGAAGCCTTGTAAGTGAAACTTCGTCTAAAATAAATGCTTTGTAAGTATTGAATGGGTTTTTACCTCCTTATTGGCTTACTGTTCCAGTCTCCAGTTTTCTTAACGACTTGTGTTTACAATTTTATTAATCAATTCTTTTTGCATACATTCACTCAGTCTTTCCGCCAATTTTCACTTATCTTTCAGTCATTCTGTACTTCCTCAGAGATTTCCACTTGCACTCTTTTGGCTAATATCTTCCGCTGGTCTTGTATACAAGTTGATCACTAAATCTTTCTATCTGAGTTGGTCGTCAGTCTTAGTTACTTGTCTCGAATGTACGTCGTCTCCAGCCGATTTTCCGCATAAGTCAGGGCTCAGTCTTTGCACTTGTGTATCTTGGCAGCACTTGATATAGGAATCGTAACTGGTAGAAATATTAAGAATAATTATGTTGGTGGGAAAAAATTTCTCAGCTTTCTGAGGGGTTACAACATTCTGAAGGCTGTTACCATATTAAGAGGCTTAAACGCGACTCCAGCTCCAGGATTTTGCTGTGAAACGTAAGAGCACGCAGGTTTTGCCCATGTCCTAGTATCATCATTAGTTTCCAGCTATAGTGATTTTAGACAGATTCTGTTGGGTTTAACACCTATCGACTTTACTGATAGTCAACTCCGCATTTCAATCATCATTAACAATACAAATATTTGAAACATTAATCAGAGATTAAAGTGAGCTATCGGTGTGTATACAAGGAGAGATATATACCATTCGATGTATATATCTTCTGTTACATGAAGTTGGTTTGTTAAGTTTAAATCCTGTCGAATACAAATTGGTCATTAAGGCTAAACAACAAAAAATAATATTTTAAATCCTAATATGGGGATTAAAGTAATCTCAGTGTGTATTCACCGAGAGTAATACACTTTTTTCGGCACACACACACACACACACACACACACACACACACACACACACACACACACACACACACACACACAAAGTCATGAGGATCGGAGAAGGGCAAAGAAGACCGCTGACAGAGTACAAGCTTAGACTGAAAAGGCTACAAACTCGGCAAAGGAGAAAGACTTGGGAGTAGATAACGCCTAATGCACACCGAGGCACCTCAACCAGATAATCTCGCAGCTTATGAGTGCGACTGGCAAACCTAGATTAGGGTTTCCGTTACCTTAACAAGGAATCGTTCAAGACACTGTATACCGTGTAGTCAGGCCCATACTGGGTATATGCACCCCAGTCTGGAACCTGACCGGTCAAGCACGTAAAGAAACTAGAGAAAGTGCAAAGGTTTCATAGATCATGTTATCCCACAACTCAGGGTGCTGTCTTATGAAGAAAGGTTGAGGGAAATAGGACTAACAACACTGGAGGAAAGAAGGGTCAGAGGAGACATGATAACGACATACAAAATACTGCGGGGAATTGACAAGGTAGACAGTGACAGGATGTTCCAGAGAGGGAACACAGAAACAAGGGGACACAACTGGAAGCTGAAGACTAGATGAGTCAAAGGGATGTTAGGAAGCATTTCTTCAGCCACAGAGTAGTCAGGAAGTGGAATAGTCTAGAGAAAGATATAGTGGAGGCAGGAACCATACATAGTTTTAAGACAAGGTATGATAAAGCTCATGGAGCAGGGAGAGCAGAGACCCAGTAGCAGACAGCGAAGAGGCGGGGCCAGGAGCTGAGTCTCGACCCCTGCAACCACAATTAGGTGAGTACAATTAGGTGAGTACACACACACATACACACACACGTACGTACGTACGTACATGCACGCCTACTTTAATACCAGTTCACTATGTCGAAAGTCTATGGCAATATATAAAACGTCATTGGAACTAGAAATCTCTTTGTTTGCCCTGTTTCTTGTTCCAGACTTAAAAAAAATATCTGTGAAGAATAATAGTTGATAAATTAATTATAATGAAACAAAACGAACTTTCTACTATTTAGTTTTTCAGCAGCTTTGATGATTGTAAGCGAAGGATCATGAACATTTACTGTTTGCCTAGGAAGAATTATCATGGGCACACGTAGAGGAGAAACACCGAACCACCGTGTGTTGGATGCTGGGTACGGGTCCATTGATCTCTTCTGGAAGGGTTCCTTGGTATCGGTGAAGGGTTATTGATCCAGGGAATCAGAGCTACCCTTCCCTATCCTAGTATCACTCCTGATTACCTCCCATTTTCCAGGCGCTGCATGACGCCCGACGGGTGTTGCGCTTCTCCGGGATTTTAATGGTGTAATGGAGAATTGATTGTATCAAGAAGGAATGGAAAGGGTAACTGGCATTTGCCCAAGTCAGAAAGCGGCCGTCCAAGTAACTAAAGAATTATGTTATAGTTATTTAGTTATTTTCTGGAAGATAACAGAAGTGATCACTTGAGGCAAGTTTTTTTTTTCGCTCAAGTTCATGTGTAAAAAAAAGATGCCGTTAAACTTAACTATTGTGTTTCGCCTTGAATATTGATGGGGTAACTAAATAAACGAAAATATTTAAAAAAAAGACGCTGTTTCAATTATGATTTTTTTTAGTTTCAGTTTATGGGCAGAGGTTCCTAGACATAAGACTAGAGAAGTATTGCAGCAAGAAGGCTGATAGGTTTTTACACCCACCTAATCCATCATGTATGAGTTCAAATTATTTGTAAAGCTACACAGAGTGCAAGGCCTTCCACGTCCCTTTCGTATATAGACTAGTTAACCTTCAGTAAATAATCTCCAATGAGATTATCAGGCTCTTTCATGTGCTCTCAGAAGGACGTAAGAGGAATAAAAGACCAACTAGTTGCTAAACAAAAGCACAAAGGCTGAGTGAACATTTCATTAAAATAACGTTTAGTTTTAAGACCAAAATTTTTCAAGTCTGGAGAGAACACATGGAGAACTGGGAATGTAGTACAGGCAGAGGTCCGAAGGAGAGGTGCCCATGACATGAACTTGTCAGGCCAGAGAAAATATCAACCGCAACCTACACTTTGGATTCCACATAGATACCGGGATCAAGGACTTTTTTTGCTTGCCAAACTTCTCTTGCTCGGCAAAACCCACAACATAACCTTCACAGATTTTCACATGCTCAAGTTATACGCACCTCTCCTACGATCATCAAGTTTCCCGGGAACTTGAAATAAAAGAATAATCTCCAGTCTAAACCATGCCTTAATAAAGTATCCAATCTGCCTATGTTTTTTTTTTTACTCCCAGATGCTGGCCTATCGTACAGACCAGCTCCAACACTTACTTGATATCCATAAATTCTGCTTAAAATAAACGTGGTAAGTAAAAATTACCGGTTGCCGTCAGCGTTCCAGTGAGAAGTAAATGAGATACTTCAGCTTCTGCCCGGAGGGAGAACAGCCAGATATTCCTCTTTGAGCCACATACTCCCTTGTATCCATTTTTATTTCACCGAATGAAAGAGTCCAATAAACATTCTTGAGATGACCAGGTGGACAAGAGTAAAGGGTAGGTAGCTACGCTCTTTCAGTTTTGCGAGTCACTTAATAATTTTTTTTTAGTCTTTTTACCATAAGAACTCTTAAATATTTGTTGCTGAATTAACATTTTTAATTTCCCTGTGCAGCCTGTTAATTCGTGATCAATCCATTATCTCCACATTACCGACATTATTTTTCTGAGCAGGATTACAGTATACTGCCTTTATACCTCTGTCAATAAACATTATTAATCTGTTTAAAAAATGACACAAACAGAACAGATGGAACTTTGATACCAAGTGAATCTCCTTCTCTGTTATAAAATTGTGAGAAATTAAGAGAAAATTACATTTAGTGCTAGACCCTTATAGCACTCCTGCTCACAGGAGTAGCATGAAGCACATAAGACCATGTGTTACCCTCGTAGCACTACTGCTCACAGGAGTAGCATGGAGCAAACCAGACCATGTGTTACCCTCGTAGCACTACCGCTCATAGGAGTACCATGGAGCACACAAAAACCAGGGGCTCAGGCGGCAATTAGAAAAAAAAATTCATGACAGTGAAAACATTGTGAATGAATTTGATATAATGGAAAAAGAGGCATATTTATACAATGAATTTTTTGACTGTGTGCACTTAAGAACGTCGCACCAATATATATGAAGACTTTTTAGTTTCTCCTCATTTTTTCTTACTCGTTTATTGCTTTTTCTCTTTTATTTTCTCTCTACTCCTCTCTTCTCCTCTCTCTCTCTCTCTCTCTCTCTCTCTCTCTCTCCTCTCTCTCTCTCTCTCTCTCTCTCTCTTTTTTTTACAAAGGGTTTGACAAGGTTAGGTTAAGGATCCCTAACTTTATTGACAAGCAATTGACAAGTTAAGGATTCCTAACTTTATTGACAAGCTAAGAGCTGTTACCTACATCGATTTTTCGGGCGAAAAAAACTTTTTCTCTCAAAATGGAAATTGGTCATGATGATACTCATTTGAAAGCATTTTTATGAACCATACCACGGTGGGGTTCGAACTCGCGGTCAGAGAGTCTCAAAACTCCAGACCGTCGCGTAAGCCACTGGGCCAGCTGGCCAGTGGCTAGCGACGGTCTGGAGTTTGAACTCTGACGCGGTTCGAACCCCACCCGTGGTATGGTTTGTTTGCAATTGTGTCATTACGATTTCGTGAGGCATTTTTATGGTTATGAAACATACAAGTAGGGAACAGGATGAAGTTGGAGCCATCTGTGGACGAGCATTTTCATTTGATCAACTGACTTAATCTAGTTGATATTATTATCCTAGTACGAATGTGTTCCAGACTCGAGTCATCCTGAGGCTAAATGATCTCAGATGAAGTGATGTTCTGGAGAAGGGTACAGCCAGAGTGAAGTTGCTGCTTTCTGCCCGTCTTGTGGTATAGAAGCTTCTCGCTGTTCTCGAAGTGGAGCCAAGTGTGGTACTTTGACCATGTTGGCCATGTACTCTGCCGTTCTTTTGCCATCAACTCGGTTTTCTTTTTTCTTTATATGTCTACATTAATGGGTAAGACACGTGACAGCAGGGAATCTCTATTATCAAAATATTTTGCCTCCTCCATACGATTCTTCAGTCGAATACAGAGGTTAAAAAATATTAGAGACAGAAGCATTAGTGAGGAAAAGATGAGGTGATCAATCCCTTAATCTTGAGGTATTCAATTCCACAGGTATTCAATTCCACAGGTATTCAATTCCACAGGTATTCAATTCCACAGGTATTCAATTCCACAGGTATTCAATTCCACAGGTATTCAATTCCACAGGTATTCAGTTCCACAGTCTCGATCAAAATCGATAATTTTTAATTTCAAAACAGTGAAAAACATAGAAAATTAGATTAACTTAATGTTACATAATGTGCTTCGGTTACAATAACCTTTAATGTAAAAACAAATTGTCTGAAAAAATTAGCCAAAATAAGATATCTGTCAGACCTTATGTTGAATGCTGTACAATTCCGATCATTGAGGTTCGATAATGGAAAGACAGTGAAGAGCAAATAATGTAATATCTACATTAAAAAAATAAATCCAATGGCGGAATATTCAAAATAAAACTTCCGTTCTTTAAAGAATCAAAGATTATGACGAAACCCAAACTCAAGATGCTTTATGGTTGAAACACTCAGACAAGAAGGATAATTTAATGATTCATCTGATTCAGCAACAAAAAGTCCGCCATGAAATTTAAGGAAAGTCGACGCAGTACAAACACTGGAAGGAACTGCTTTGCCTACAGTCAATGAATATTGGAATAAATTATCTCCTGATGTTATCACAAACGAAATACAGACCTTCAGGAACCTGCTTGATAGTTTACGAATATTGATTCGGATTACAATACCAAACGCGAGACTTCAAATTGTTCCTACATGTACGAAGTATTTCGTTTATGAGAGATGGAAGGTAGCCATCATCTCCTGAGTTAACCGGTGAATAGTATCCGGTGGTTACTGTTACCTCTTAAGAGGATTAGTGTAAAAGGGATTCTAATATTATCCAATGTGCTTATTACGTGAGAACACAAAAAGTGAGCGTAATGTGAAAGGCTTAATTCTCCAGTCATGGTGGCAACTTTTTTTTTTAAGTATAGAAGTGGGAGTGGTTGTTTTTAAGTAGGATCCATCTTACATGAAGCAGTAGGCCTACTGCGGTGCTCTGTAGTCATAGGTTCATTGTTTTTACCCACACCTCGTCTGTTGAAATAAGATACGTAGCATTTTCAGTGAAAACAGTTTAATGATCCCATGAGAGGACCTGAGTGTGAGCTATAATATGTATAATTATCTTACCCATGTACTGTTATGTCTACCTTAGTTGTAAAAGCTCACTTTGAGCTGAAGAGTTGAAGTTGAGTCAGCAAACTTCTAAGTATAGTTGCTGAAACCAATTCTTTGTGATTATTAAAGAACGTACTGGACAGATTTAAAAGTCTAGAAGGTTAGTTAGGATTTGAATCTCTCCTTCTCACTCTTTCTCCTCCCCCTTATCTATCTCTCTCTCTCCTCCAGCAGAACACTACTGATGTAACCAATTTTGTTAAATTGTATAAAAAAAATGATAATTGCGAGTCAGTCTCGCTACCAAGCTGTACTCGCCTAACTCAATGAGTGATTATAGAATTTTGAATCAAAACTTTTTCTCATCACCGAGTGAGAGCTTTTAACTTTCTTCACGAAGAAGTTTGCCCTCTGAATTGTAATCTGTTTTGTGAAAAGTTTCCCTCATGAAAATCTGTTTTCTAATCAGACACACTGGAAAGTGAGTATCCTGTAACCTGTTATTCGATTATTGTTCCCTCATTGAATTTCCTGCGTTGTTTGCCTCCCGAGGAAAATTAGTCAACAAATTTGCTCTTCCTGTCTTGGTACATGCATAATTAATACATGTTAACTAAACAATGAACCGATCAAACTGTTGCATTGTGGGTAGGATAATACTGACGATGGGATTAAATGAAAGAGAGCTAGAAGGGGGTGGGAGGTACAGTGCCTGCACTGTGAATGATGAGGTTCAAATAGTTATTTGAACTGTGACGTCCACACAGTTCTGGGAAGGCAGCAAGAGATTGAGTGGAAAAAGAGACACAGCTGCACCATTATTTGATATGTTATTTACAACATTATTTGATATGTTATTTACAACATTCCGGGAACATAGTTGACTTTATGAAATTTGTGACTTGATAAAGTCTACTGTGTGAGCGAAACGTTGTCAATAAAATTTCACTGCATTAGTCTCTTTTTTCATGTCGGTGTTTTATACAACTTCTCTCAAAGAGAATGAGTGATAGTGAAAGTATTTCCTTTATTACGTTTTCCTACTGTAGTAGGGAACGTCGATGTCGTTTAGAAAACTCATCTTTATGGCAAATTACTGTGTAAGTCACAACTCGGACGGCTGCTACGTAAGGAGCTGAAACCTTCTATACACAAAATCTCACCTCATGAAAATGAAGATGCAAGCGAATACTCGTACAAGTAGAGATTCGTATTACGAAGGGCTCTAACGTGTTCATGCTTAAAGGTTTGACGTAATAACTGTTTAAATGAAAGCCTGATAAAAACAGATATTGTCTATCGTGTGAAGTTTACGGTTTGTATCTCCTCTCTTCATCAGTTTTCATCACCTTGTATTTACAGGGTTGAAATCCGGCAACTACTTGCTTGACCAATCCTGAAGTTAGTTAGGGTTATATTATAGCTTCTCCGTGTTATTCCTTGGCTTTTACTATCATTAATTTCATATCAACTGCAAACGAAGATACACAGGACTCTATTTCTTCCATGACGTCGTTCACAAACACTACAAACAGAGCCGGTCCCATTAAAGATCCTTGCGAGACACCTCTTGTTATTCTTGTCCATTATAATATTTTTCCAGGACAATCACATTTTGTCTCTTTCGCTTTATGTACTCTTTGGGGGGCCACTGAAATCCTTTTTCGGTTATATCTGCCTGCTCCCAGTGTTTTGCGCGAAACCCTATCGAATACCTCCTCTCAGCCTAAGGATATACGAGGCAGTATATATAACTGCTAATAAATTAATAACATATCCGGACGGGGAACTTCTGGCAGTGGAATGACGTCTTGAAAAATTTAGAACTTTATAATCAACACATTGTTCATGTACGGCTTTGAGATGCAATCATTCTCATACCAAGAGTGAGAAACGTTCTCGGGCACCTCGCTGCACCTATTCAGGATGATGAATAACACACAGGTGGAACGTTTCGCCTGTACTAGTGCGTCTTCAGTCTAATATGGGAGAATATAACCTGGAAACACAACTGTAGAAAAGTATACAAATTACCCGTACATAGGAGAAAGACGACTTCGACGAAACGTCGTAAGTTTCTTTCTCCTATGTACAGGTTGTGTAGTGTTCCAGTCACGGTATTGTTCCTTTTTGTTCTCCATCGAAGAGGGAAGGTAAGTGTTGCACATGTCTTGGTCATCAACTTGTCGGTGTTCTATAATATAATAACAGATGATTTTTGTAATTTCCTTATTTTGGTAACAATACGTTTTTTTTTTTTTTTTTTTTTTTTGCACGTTATTGTAACCTAACCCAACCTGCATATTCCGGATTTAAAAAAAAAAAAAAGGAGCATTTAAAGGAAAAGTTGGAAAAAAATTAAACGGTGAACACAACAATAAAAGAAGAATTGACGTAACAAAATGAGTGTGTACTCACCTTAGTTGTAGTTGCAGGGGTCGAGTCATAGCTCCTGGCCCCGCCTCTTCACTGGCCGCAACTGTGTGTGTGTGTGAAGTCGTGTTGAATGTTGAAAAGCAAAAGTGTTGAGGTGTCCCGTACTACCTCGCCTTTATAGTAAGTCCTACGAGCCATGGTAGAATTCTGACCCCCCCCCCTCCCTCCTTCCCATAATTTTCATCTTTTTTTACAACTTTCCCTTGAGCTCCGTGAGGGTAAACTTTAGGGCCGGGAGGTCGAAGTTACAGGGTTGTGGATCCCAGGTAGGAATTATGATAAAGGGAAGAGGGAGAGGAAGGGGAGGAAGTAGGAGGAGGAGAAATGGCTGGAGGAGGGTAAGAGTAGGGAAGAATCGCATGGAATGTGAAGGAACTAAGCCTAAAGGGGGATTAGAAGAGGTAAGCGCGAGAATGTGATAATGGAAGGGAGAAAGGGGAGGGAGGGGGAAGAGGGAGGTTGAGTAAAAGACAGGAAAGGAGCAAGAAATATGAGGGAAAAAATCGGTAATATGACGGGAGAAAAAGTAAAGGAATTTATTAGAGGAGGAAACTTACGTGTATACCATAAGGAGAGGAAAAATAAAGAAATATGGCAGGGAAAGGAAAAGACAGAAGCATTATAGACATTAAATAAGGAACTATAATGTCATAATTAATGCAGAATACGAGGGACGAAAGACGTGGTAATAATTTTCTAGGTTAGTTCAACCTTATTTTTTCCTTTATAAATACACAGCTCTTTGTATCGCTGAACATTTCTATATATTCTGATAAATATCAAGTGAATACACAGAGCAGCAGTATATAAACACAGGAAAGAGTGTAGGTGAAGTGTAAGTTTAATGACCTAGTGTAGTCAATAAGTTTTAAACCTAAAACGCCACCAGTCCATTTACCGCCTTCAGATCGGTTAATCTGCCATAACCAACATCCTGAACAGGTAGATACTATTAGTGATTACTGGTCGGAGGATCGAGCTTCCAGCACTTCTTAGGCTGAATGATCCATTTAACTATTAATTATAATAATAATAATAATTGTCAGAAAAAAAAACATTTAGGCAACCACTATACAGTAATGTTCGCCTTCGGGGATACCAAATAATAATAATCATAATAAATACGGTATCTTTTTTGGGCAAGTCTTAAGTTAATAATTATGGAAGTTGTTTACATTAATTATGGTGTTAGTTTATTGGTAAGATGAATTATTTGTAGAGAACGCAAATACAAATTACAATGCATTTAAAATTGAATGTTGAGTGCTAAAGTTTGTTACTTTAAGCAAATATATATATTATTTTTATTTATAAGTGCAGAACTATACGTGAATGCTAGAGGTATATTTTAGTTATTATTATTATTATTATTATTATTATTATTATTATTATTATTATTATTATTATTGTTATTATTATTATTATTATTATTATTATTATTATTATTATTATTATTATTATTATTATTATTATTATTATTATTATTATTATTATTATTATTATTATTATTATTATTATTATTATTATTATTATTATTATTATTATTATTATTATTATTATTATTATTATTATATTGGAAAATCTTGAAATATATAGGGGTCACTCAGCTCTGAAAAATAGGAGCTAAACTATTTCGATCCATGGAGAAGGGGGGTAGCTTTTGATTCTTTACATCAAGAGACTTTCGTCAGCATCAAGCCACATCCCTTGATTTTTTTTTTTTTTTTTTTTTGCAGTTTAAAGGCTGTGTGGGAGGAGAGAGTGGGACAATTAATTTAACTTCATGTGGCCTTTTTTGTGATTTCGTTTAAAACTGTTGAATATCACGCGGCCTTTTACGCTCTTCTCTTAAACTGCTGCACATAGTGCTTCATTCTCTGCATAGTTTCTACAGTGTTCAGTCACACCCTTGGAAGCAACTCTCCATAGTTTCTACAGTGTTCAGTACACCTAAAACTTCATTGCCTTTATGATTTCTACATGTTCAATACTCACCCTTGGAAGCAAAATAAAGTGTTGTATAGTGGTTAACTTGTGTTAACTTCGTTTTCGCAGTCAACATTTATAATGATAATAAAATAATTAACATTAGCAATAAAAGTAATTTTTAATAGTAATTTTGACAACAATAATAAAACTCCTTGTTAACCAACAAATTCAAGTGTAATTTCAAATATATAATGAAAAGCAGTTCGGTAATTTTTTCAATGAGTTCTAACTGTTTCTTTTAATGATGGGAATAATTGTTTCATGAAATGCATGAAAATTATTGAAAAAAAAAATACTTTTTAAACAAACAAGCTACATTATTTTAAAAGTTTTGATATACAAATAGTTATGATTCTGTTATGAATTTTAGGAATTCAGGTTCTCATGGACCACAAAGGGAATATGAAGAGGTTTACAGGGGAATATGAGGAGCCAAAGGGACTATGATGTGAGGGGACAGGGGAATATGAGGAGCCACAGGGACTATGATGTGAGGGGACAGGGGAATATGAGGAGCCAGAGGGACTATGATTGCGAATGGGGAGGGACAAGGGGAAATATGAGGAGCCAGAGAGACTATGATGTGAGGGGACAGGGGAATATGAGGAGCCACAGGGACTATGATGTGAGGGGACAGGGGAATATGAGGAGCCACAGGGACTATGATGTGAGGGGACAGGGGAATATGATGAACACGACAAGGAAATAAAATAAAAGGACAAAGGGAAATATAATGAGATCCAAACGGTGCCTGAGGGAAATGAGAGCAGCGAGGAGGTAACAGTGTGAGAGTAGCTACAAAGGAATGTGCTGTGAGGAATCACAAGGGAAAATGATGAGGAATGACAAAGGAATTAAACAATGGAATAATTACGGAAGAGGTGAACAAAAGGTTATATGATAAATGTACGAAAAAGTAGAGCGATGATCGGTGAAACGTAAGGGCATGAGACGAGGGGTGAGCAAGACAGCAGAGGGTTTTTTTGTGGACTGTATTCGAATACAAAAGAATGCAGAGCAATCTTTCTTTAGACAACGTTTCGCTCTGAGTAGACTTTTATCAGTTCATATTAACTTGATATAGCTCTACACAGAGTGAAACTTTTCCACAACAAAAACACATTCTGAACTTGTGTCCTGCCTGCTACCTCGAGTGTTTTTGAAATCGATTATCCAGGACTATTGAATGTTCATGGAGTGCTATGTATTTCCAGCGATCACCAACAATCATTCAGACTGTTCCTAACTACCACCAGTGACCAGTAAAGAAATCCAGTACACCGAAGCCAAAGTTATGAGAATGATAAAGGAAGAAAGTTTCCGTATATTTCCTGAATTGTGAACGGTAGTATGGGTGTTATTTTAACACCCATACATAAAATAACATCACTGTGCTAGGTGATTCCCATTGAGGCAGCTGTCTGAGGGATTTGGAAGTGGGCTGACAGCAACAGGCAGGACCCAATACACACATGGAGCACCAGCTCTACAGCAACAGATTGACAAGACCAATAAACACTAGAAGCAATAGCACGACAGTAACTGACAGGTTCCATTACACATCAGAAGCTTCAATAGTAAAATACAGAAAAGATAGAGCAGTACACACCAGGTGCAGCAGCAATACCCTAGCAGACAGGAATCAGTACACACCGGGAGAAGAACACAAGGACAGAACCAAGCACTCAACAGAAGCAACATCACATAAAGAACCCAAATACAACAAATAGAAGCAGCACTAAAGAATCCAGGAGCTTTAAGCATGAATACAACAATGTTTTGATAGGTTAATGAAAGACGTCCTCTTACTCCATCCGTGGTCGCTCTTCAGCTTGTTGTTACAAGAGATCGCCGGCGCTAAATGAAATGAGTAGAAATTCAGTCCTGCCGTCCATAATATGCCTAGATATATTGCATGGAGTAGTCCTGACACATCATTAGAATGTTGACAGAACCTCTTGGAGGAACTTTGCGAAATAATTAAGTTAATAACACATCACAGCCAGCAGCTTGCAATTATCTACTAAAGTCTATTTTCTCCATTACTGTTGAGTAGAGTTTTGTCATGGCATCTTTCGCACATGGGTCATCACATGGTTCACCGAAATAGAAAGTAGTAATATAGGAGAATCATGAAATGAGGAGGTAATAGGTAAATACTAAGTAGTTCATGATAGTCAATGACAAAGGAAGTGTGAGTTTGTAAAACAGTCAAGTAAACGCAGTAGCGTCTATGATTTGTAAACCTATGATTGGTAAACGCTTATATATATATATATATATATATATATATATATATATATATATATATATATATATATATATATATATATATAATGTCGTGCCGAATAGGTTAAACTTGCGATTTTGGCTTAAGTAGCAACGCTTTCTTGCCGAATAAGGCAAGCGAAAATTTTGTATGCAATAATTTCGCAAAATCCTTTTGAACCTAACAAAAATAATATATATATTCATTGTGTTTGTTTATTATTAAATTATTGTAAACTTATCTAAAATATATTTAGTTGGATTAAGCTAAATTAAATTGCACTTGTTATAATAAGGTTAGATAAGTTTTCTAAGGTTCTTTTGGTAAAAAATTATGAATTTTTACATAAATGAAAAAAACATATCTTTAAACGTATAACAGAAAATTTTAGAAAGGAATTAATTTTAAATGAGTTCTTGCTAATTGACCAGTTTTACAAATTCGGCAACTCCACACACACACACACACACACACACACACACACACACACACACACACACACACACACACACACACACACACACACACACACACACACACACACACACACACACACACACACACACACACACACACACACACACACACACACACACACACACACACACACACACACACACACACACACACACACACACACACACACACACACACACACACACATATAAATATATATATATATATACAGTGGACCCTCGGTTAACGAATACCCCGGAAATCGTGCAATTATGTAAGTATAATTTTGTAAGTTCTTGTGGAAGTGTATTTTTGGTGGTCTGAAATAGACTAACCTACGTGAAATTTTTCCTTAAGGGACTAAATTCGTTCGGTAATGGCACTTGAGCAGACTTCAGGAGTGAAGTTTTTACGAAACTCGGGGGTCCACTGTATGTCGTGCCGATTAGGTAAAACTGGTCAATTAGCAAGAACTCATTTAAAATTAAGTTCTTTCTAAAATTTTCTCTTATACGTTTAAAGATATTTTTTTTTCATTTATGTTAATGTAAGAATTTATAATTTTGTACCAAGAGTAACTTTGAAAACCTACCTAACCTTATTACAACAAGCGCAATTTAATTTAGCCTAACCCAACTAAATATATTTTAGAGACGTTAACATTAATTTAATAATAAACAAACACAATGAAATATATTTTTTTCTTTAGGTTCAGAATGATTTTGGCGAAATTATTGCATACTCAAATTTTCACTTGTCTTATATGGCAAAGTAAGCATTGCTATTTAAGCCAAAATCGCAAGTTTTACCTAATCGGTAACTGGTTTTATATTCTTCAAATCTCTTTAATCACATGTTTGCAATTATTCACACCTGGCCAAAACCCAGAGATCTGTTTGTGTCCAGGACTACCTGCCTGGAGGGTGGATTTGCCACTCAGCGACCTCATGGGCCAAATTCATCGGAATGTCCTTGAGAAGTGACTGGCCCGCTGTTCGCTGCAAGCGGGCAACAAGTTATACAATTATCAGGAGGACCGGGTATATAGCTCTTATTCCACAAAAATATTCACTGAAATACGGCACACTCTTTGTCCACGATTACCAGCTTGCTCCTAGATGTTCAGCCTGAATGTGTCACATGTTATAACAATCTAACCATTTGGTATATGTAGTGAACATAGCTATGGGATTTTTTTAATCATTCCTAGCGCTGTATAACTGCATTGTATAACTTGCCTTCCTCAAATACAAAGTCTTCAAGCTTGTTATGCAGTTTGTCTTCGTCTTCATACATCCGACAGTGAGGTAATTCATTCTTCTTGGAATCTTTTGTTGGGTTACTCACAGGTTTTCATAATTTCCATAAATATATCTATCCTCATGCTCATTACCTACTTGCTATTTTTTTTAAACGAGAACGTAAAATTATTTAGGCAGGTTTTTACTTTCGCTGCATATAGGTTGCGATTATTATTATTATATTATTATTATTATTATTGTATTCACAAAAAATCTAATTCGAATATCGTTTTCTAATTGCCTCAGCTTCTCAAATACATTAATCTAGTCAATGGATTAATTAACCACTTGGGAAAGCTTGCTGATCAAGCTACATAACAAAACTGTACATTACAGCACTGGGTAAATCAATCAAGAAATTTTTGTATTGTGTACCAATTGTCAACGATGGTAATCACTGACTGGCTTCAGCAGAAGGACGAAGTTGCTGTTTTAGTCATATCCTTTGAGTGGTTAATGAACTTAATTTCCATGCCATTCACACCGGACTCTGGACTTGCACTTCATGAACATATAAATGTTCATCATTTGCATGACTGGACATAGGCATTCATAGCTTTAATGAATAATTAATCTCCTGAACCTGATTTTTTCCAAGCTCGCCCAATATAAACGTTCGTATTTTTCGTTAATTAAATTTAATTCCCAGTAGTATAGAGATTACCATGAAAATAGCCTCGCCTGTCCCGAGCGATAGGAAATATTTTGGTACTTCAATATTGGGCATTCCTAATGTTCCTTCACCAGACGCTGGGTCCCTTGAATACGGTGGCGGTGTTTGAAAGATTTGTGCCTTGGGGGTGAGGAAGTCTCTTCTGTGGCAGGCGTACCTTTCTCCCCACATTATAATTGCCTAAGAACCCAGCATTATTTTCGGCTTTAATGGTGGGGCTCTTTACCTTACCATCACAGAACAGTTTATGAATATTGATTGAAGAATGTTAAAATTGACTCTAAATAGTAATAAGTGCTCCGTTATTATGATTTTAAGTAATAAGAATTAACTGGTCATGACAGTAGCTGGTTGATGTTGGAAGTATAAATTTTGTAGTGATATAAATGGAATATGTGTAAAAGGTTGAATAACTAAACAGTGCTTTGTAAATAAAAAAATAAAAAAGCCTAATGTTGTTACAGTTATTACTGTTGAGAAGAATGTTTAATAAAATTATTAAAAGTCATATTACCATATTTAAAATATTTAAACTAGTAATTTATTTTCTTAATATTTTATAAGTTTTTTAAAAAGCACCCCTCTCCAAGAGGGGTACCTCGATATTAGTGAAAAACTCTCAATCCAAGGAATTGGAGCTAATTTCTCATCTCAATAAAGAATATGAAACAGCAGGAACGTGTTATTTTCCACGCTACCTTCAGGAGAAAACAGGGGTTCCTTGATGCTGTTAGAGGAGCTTTTGATTCAAGAAATTGGAATTACTCTCCCCTTCCTCCGATCAAATATGATTACCTGTCAGCCTCCAAGCGCTCGTTGATCAATGAGTTTAGTGCTCACCCGTCAATATAATCTTTCTAGATAACTTCCCGTGAATGGTTGTCGATCTTAGCTCAGTGGTTTACGCACTGGCCTGGAGTTTTACCACTCACTCGCCATGGGTTCAAACTCCACCCGTTCCTGGTTTGGTTGTCGATCGTTTTAAAATAGTTAAGAACTTTGAGCACAATGTGAGAACACTTCAGCAGTGCTTAAGCAGCGTTCCAGAACAAGCTTTTCCCGTGAACAACATTTCGCTCTATAGAGCTTAATGAAGATCATAATCGACTTGATTAAGCTCTACACAGAGCGAAATGTCAGAGTAATAGCCTGTTCTTCAACATAGCTTTTCTGAGCTGTTCTCGGCAGCTCACCAAACTGATCCAACCTCAGCACAAGAGAGGATTCAGAATGCTCATAAAAGTCAACCATTTTGATCACGAAATTAATAATGGGCACTAAAATAGTTAACACTTTAAATTTTAATTAAGGTTTCAAACGCTCGACATGAATTCAAAAATATAAATATGCATAATTAATGCTCTTGAAGGCGAAGACTTCAGCGAAGCGTTGGCAATCGAATTAACTGGATATTAAAATTAGTTGTTTGATGTAAGTGATGAGAGTGTTAGTATTTCTGACTTCCAGCAGACATCATGACCTATCAAAGTAGATTAAAGTTCCTGGATTAATTATCTACTCATGGAGAAGCACTAAGCTTGCAGGGGGGGTAGGGTGTCTGACAGCGTGTAGGGAATGAGAGGCCATCAGGTTTGTTCCGAGGAAGAGAAGGGTAGCTGCAATTATTAATCAAGAGACCTTAAAAAGCATCAAGGTACCTCCGTTCTCTTCTTGAAAGAATAAGGTTTTTGAACACAAAAAGCCAGATACATGTTAGCTCAGTCTCTCAAGGTTGTTTACTGATATCTCTGCTTTCCTAGTTATCTTACCTTCATAGTCGGTGCCTTGGCATCGACGAAGGGCTCTTGAATCGAGGACTCTCAGCTACACTAACCTTCAGTTGAACCCAGGCTCTGTATGACCCCTATGTGTTTAACTATTCCCAGTGAATATAATATGGCTATTCTCTACTAAGCTGGAAAAATATTGTTTTCATTGAGCTTTCCCCTGTTACTTTAATTTCAGAACAAGTTGAGAATGCCTCAACACTTTGTACTGAAACATTTCACACTTACGTATCTCTTGAAAAGAAACAAATGTATAGTAAATTGGCAGTATAGTCGCTTAATGACAGTCAATTTTGTCGCTCGTGTTTGTGAAGAGACTCAAATGTCAGATATTTCTTTCATGTCGTTGTAATTTTCTTAATTTAGATCATATATGGTACTTGTATACAGGATTATGTAACCTACCCTAATTTAAAAGAAGAATTATTGAATTTTCTGTACATCAAGAGCGGTTAGATATTGATGCTGGGCAATGAGTAAGAAAGTGGACGGTGCAAATGATGATGGGTTGGTGGTGGAAAATTTTAGATCACATTGTTCATTGTTCTCTCGTGCTTTTGATACTGGAGAAACAACAAATATCGGAATTACACAAGATTCGCCACACAATCCCTGACCCTCATCGCATGACTTAGATGGTCCCGGTTTATTTTCGTGACTCGTAAAGTTTTGGCTAGCACCAATTTTCTGAAATCTTGAGATTATTCATGGGAGTCTTATTTTGTTGTCAATATATCCAAAACTGTCTTATAAATATTCCTTTGCCAAAATTTACAAATTTACTTATTTGTCAACACCATTGCCAATTGTATATTTTTTTTATACGGATTACTTTATGGCTAGCTGAAAATATATACAACATATACAAAGTAGGGGTTTTCTAGTTGATTGTTTGCATCTGAGACTATCCTGTTTATGCTTTGGCTCTGGAAGTGCGTCAAGGAAATAGAAAAACACTACTTTAGAAATAGAGTTGCATAATAGAGTTGAAATAATCTCTCAAGTAGCTTTTTATATACAAATTTGAGTGCGTTATAAGCTTGTTATTAAGTAGGAATTTTAACACTTAGATCATTAGGTGTATAAAGAAGATACATGTCACGAATGGGAACTTTTATACAGGAGTGGATTGGATGAGGTTCACCGGTACTGTCCCGGCCGGGGTCTTCTCCAGTTAGTGACCCAGCTATTAATACAGGTGAAGTTCGCTTTTCAAGAACAGCTTCTTATATTTTTGTCGGTACTACTTACCTTTTCTGAGTTGCTCCAGTGATTTGTATCATTATATTACAATTGTGTGGAAATGGTGTTAAATACAGTGCTTTATAAGACATTCTAATTTCAACAACTTGTAAGTAATTTGGTCCTGCCTCTGTGGGTTAGTTGGGAATGTCCAATGTCCTACTGAATAATTTTTTTTTATACTTAGTGAAAAATATAACGCACTTGCAAAATCAAGAGAATATTGTGAATTTTCATGCGATGTTTTGCACCTTAGATTACGATACTTACAATTTTGCTGCAAATAGTTAGTCATGGGTATCATAAATTCCCAATAAATATTTATTAAAATGAGCGACGTTAATAAATTTCGAGTGAAAATGTCGTTTGCTTAATTACACGTCAAGAGCAGAGTCCAATTAATGATGGCCAGCATGACCAGCCGATGGTCGCGTATGTTCGCTAATGGTAGACTCCCTTCAGGACGGATGGGGAGAAGGGCTTCATTCTAGTGAAGGGATCGTTATCCAAGGAATCAGAACTGTCCTATACTTCCTTGAATCAAATCTGGTTACCTGTCATTTCCTAGGCACTGTATAAATCCGATTGGTTTCTCGCTTATCTCTTAATATAAATGAATATAATGAAAAATAATAGCCGACGGAAGAGTTTGTTTAAGAAAATAAGAGAAAATTAGTAAAAATAAGAGGCTGAAAAGCCTACATGTGCAAGAGAGAGAAAAGAAACAGAGGAAAGAGGGGAGCCAGTGATACCTGAACTCTTATAACTTGGGTAATAAGATTTTTCTCTTGCAACCAAAAAAATATATTCTCCAGCCTTGTGCCTCCTTTCAATTAAAGTTCGAAAACTTATACTAATATTCTCAGACCTTTATTTATTTGCAGTATTGCACAGAAATATTTTAATTATTACAAAATGTTCATACGCCTTAGTAATATTTTCCTACTTTTATTTTTATACTTTCACCTACAATATTATTTTTAATTCTTACAGTAATACTTTAATGGCTAAAATAATATCTTTGTTTTTATTGTAATGTTCTCAAGCCTCAAGCAATATTCTCATTCTTTATTGTTATGCATATGCCTGGATTTACATTCTTTAACTTTCAACTATGTTCTTACTTATAGGGATGAAGGCTCTTCATCCCTCGTATTGGAGCTACCTTTATTCCCTGAATAATTCCGGATTACCCTCATAACCCACATTTTGTATGATTCCTACAAGTTAACAATGAATAATGAATACAATGACAATAATAATAATGAATATAATAAGTCCAAGACTCAAGTCTGTTAGACGGATTTTATTCGTGGATGTGAGAAGTACAGTTCGTGCACTCCCAGAGGGGTGGGGATATTACACTTTAGAGGGCATCGGTGCTGTGTCGATGGCGCACCTCTAGCAAAACGGTGATGGAGTGAGTGATGGCAAAAGTATTTCCTCTCTTTTCGGGTCACCCTATATCGGTGAGAGACGGCTGGTGTGTTATGAATAATGATAATATAAAATAATTTTCAGAAAGTAATAGTCTCTGACAAATGTCTCCTATCAGGCTTATATTTTAAACGATGTTTTTGGTCAGAAATGAGCTTTATCAGCTCAGCCCTTAGCGAAACGTCGCCTAAACTACAGGCTTTCGTTATACCACGCGTCGTTATACATCATTATCATTAAAATTATTCATACGCTCATTACTCTTAAACATCAATATTTTATTACTTTTTTAAGCAGTATTAATCAGTAGTTTCGTATTTCAAGTAAAGTGTTATTTTTCTTGTTAATATTTTGCCAATTATAACTATCATTTCTTAATATTGCGCCAGACTTAGGTATTATTTCTTAATATTCTATCAGCATCATGTTTTCAGTAATTAAATTTCTTCAAGAAAAATAAAACTTAGTAATGGGTTCACACCTTCAGATGCGTACTCAGATGTATTCAATAATACTCTCGTATTTAAAATAATTTTCTCACGCATTTCTTTATATTTTCACTCCTTAGGGAATATTTTCACGCATTCTGTAATATTCTCATGCCTTCAGTAATGTTCACACGCTTATAGTAATATTTTAACTTTTTTTAGAAATATCCTCTAGCTTCCAGGAATTTGCTAATGCCTTTGGTGACATTCTCAGACTTAATCTAAATTATACCTCCGTTAATGGTGAAAATATTTACTGTCAACAAGGATTATATGAGCCACATATATACCTGGAGTATACCTGGAGAGAGTTCCAGGGGTCAACGCCCCTGCGGCCCGGTCTGTGACCAGGCCTCATGTTGGATCAGAGCCTGATCAAACAGGCTGTTACTGCTGGCCACACGCAGTCTAACGTACGAATCACAGCCTGGCTGGTCAGGTACCGACTTTAGGTGCCTGTCCAGTGCCTGATTGAAGACAGCCAGGGGTTTGTTGGTGATCCCCCTGATATATGACCACTTTAAATATTATGAGTTGAGTTTTTTCACAAAGTTTTCCAGCATTTTACATATTGATCTGCTGGTCATACTCCGTATTATAGGGATTGAAATTTATTCAGATTGGTGCTTTCGTTTGTTTCGATTTGTCTTTCATTGACAAAATGTCCTACTATTAAGGGACAAGCACGAGATTGGTATTTCGGTTTTGTTTGGAGTGGGGTGGGGTTTGGGGTTGGGTGGAGTGGTTTTGGGGTTGGGATGGGGTTGGTATCCATGATAACCTGTGTCCAGGTGTCGCGGCTCATATCTACCACAAACCTCCCTAGTGAAAAGAACGCACACACACACACATTATATATATATATATATATATATATATATATATATATATATATATAGTACACCAAACAGGAGTAGAATGAAATTAGCTTAGAGGCCAGCGTCTTGGGTACGAGTACAACATTCAGTTCTACTGATGCGCTACTCTTAAGGATTGTGTGGTTAAGTGGTCTACACGTCATGTTTTCGTCACCCTGAGGCGGGCCAAGCAGCATGGATTCGACCTGGCTAGTGCAGTGTTGTTATTGATCAATACCACTCGTTCGTGGTTACAATAAATATATATATATATATATATATATATATATATATATATATATATATATATATATATATATATATATATATATATATATATATATATATATATATATATATATATATATATATTATACCAACACACTGTTACCTAACTTTTTACCTTCTTTTTTTTTTTTTACATTTCATTTCCTGAGCCAGGTGGTTCGAGCGCTGCTGACTCGTCTAAAAAACTGGGTATTCACAAAATTCTCATTTACCCTTTGTATACTTGTCATGTTACTTCCAAGCTCCAAATCGAATGAGAATATTTTCCGGAGGCAAGTCTGAACCTCCGTATTGAGACTGCTGGAACACTCTTAAAGAAAGTGAAATGTTTTAGTTTATGGTAAGAAGAGATGTTAAGACGCCTAAACCAGTCAAATTACTTAGTTCGTTAATTATTTTATTCATGAGGAAGCGTCTGGGAAATGGGAGGTAATTATGTTTGATCCAAGGTAGGGTAATTTTTAAAGAGCTTGATTAATAAGAAACACATGAAGCAACACCTTAGGTAAACTCGGGTATACTATAAATTCAACACTAGTGTAACATCAAGGGATTGTAATACAGCTTTGTTTTACCTAATATTACGAGTAACACTGAACTTTTTGGTTGCTACAAAAATAATGCAGCTGAATTTTGGAATACAACAATTAATCGAGCAAATTCTCTTTATTGCCAGCTAATTACTTTAATGAAATGTAAATGAAAGTAGGCTATTACTGCTCTCAATTGTATCCGGTATATATTAAACGGTTGTCTAAAATTATAATGTTTAAAGGACTCATAATATGCACTGTTTGACATATAAACAATGTGCATGAAATAAATAATGTTAATTGCTAATTAAGTTTACGGCAACAAATGATAAACACATCGACCAATATATATAGAGTTTATAAGATCTTTGAACTTTCAGGATTTATCGATCTTAAATCTCCGGGACTCTTAAGGGAGCTAAGAAACAAATTATTTTTCTTCATACTCAAGACTAGCAGTGACTGGTTAATCGGGTTTCAAGAGGATCGACAACACGAGGGTTATTAAGAATGCGTGTCACCTGTAGACCATTAGTCAATGATAATTCATCTCTATTATTATAAGGTTTAAGCTAAATACAAAATCAAAGTTAACAAAGCCAAGGAAAAAATATAGACAAAAATTACGGAAAACTGTTCCACAGGAAAAAATCTAACAATTACTTGGTAAGTTAAGGTTAGGATAGATAAGTATATTTTTCCTTGGAATTTTTCTCCGTGGATTTTTTTTCATGGAGGTTTGTGTTTGATTTTTTCCCTTTGATTCCCCCAGGTGTGTAAGCATTGCTGGTCTCACTGCATACAAATTCAGAATATATACAAAGTGTGTGATTTAATCTCAAGTCCATCACATTTCAGTCACAATGCTCCAGTTACCTAAAACATTACTGTTCCTTGATCTCTGATGTAAACAACTAGAAAAAAATATAAATTTTGTAATCTTCCTCGAAGGTATCCAGGTAATGGGATACTCAAACGGGCTTCACCAATAGAAAAAACTGTAATGTCATAATATTTGCCTACACGTTTCCCATCCTATCCAGTCACTTAAAATAATATAACTGACACCTCAGGTTGATCTCATTTCGAGTGATCGAGTATCCGAAGGAAGAAAAGTTCTGTTCTTAGGATCAAAGACTTTAACCAATATTTTTAAAGGTCTTCAGTCTTCCATTTCCCAGGCGCGTTTTGACTTAAATTAGCTTAGCGCTTCCCCATGAGAATAATAACATAAATTTTATTATCATATTGTAAGCATCAAACCTATCTTACGAGAGCTAGTTTTCTTTAGAATAATAACTCAGAAAGATATACTGAGAGTATTATATGCCAGTAATTTGATTATTATTATAATAATTCGAATATTTATAATGCTTCTTTTTATGCTTGGGCACTTATTAAGTCTTTGTACATAAAAGGAAACATAATCCTTAAGTCTTGAGAATATGCAGGAATTTTACCTGCATAAAGAATGCATTATAATTTCTTAATTCTCTTTGCAGGCAAAATGCTAAAAACGCTTTCTATTGACCTAAGTAATTGGTTACGAATTGAAAGATCTCTGGCATTAGTCTTATTTGGAAATCTTTCAGATCATTATTCATCTCTTCTCTAAAGTCTGTATAAATTTTAGTTCAGGTTAATTGTAAGTAAATAACTTTAGGAATTCCTCATGATATCTTTTAAGGACTCAAGTATTTGCGTTCGAAAGTTAGGCAGTAATGAGGCAGACATTGTTCTGTTGGATTCACTTGGTTTAAAGAACAAATAGGCACAATACAGTGATTGGAACAAGACGCAAATAGCCCGCACATGGGAGAGAGAAGTTTACGACAACATTTTGGTCCGACTTGGACCATTTACAAAGTCAGTCGGACTGAAACATCGTCGTAAGCTCCTCTCTTCTGTGTGCAGGTTGTGTTCAACTGGTTTACTCTCTAAAACAGTGAAGGAGAACAAGCTTGCATTGGCAGAATATTTACCGTACTGGGACAATGTTAAGCTATACAGTGAGCGAAGGGTTTACTTTAAAACAGTGAAGGAGAACAATCTTGCATTGGCAAATATTTATTATGGGACAATGTTAAGCTATACAGTGAGCAAAAAAAAAAACGTAAAATGAGGGCAATGTGGGTGTGAATATAATGATGAGAATTCGTAGTTTAAATTAAGAGGAAAGTGTGGGATTAACAAAACTATTATCAAGAGGGCTAAAAGAGGGGTTGTTGAGGTGGTTCGGACATGTAGGAGAAAGATGGAACAAAATAGAATGACTTCGAGGTGTTATAATTCTGAGTGGAGGGAGAGGGCAGGGTGAGGGATCTGGCTCGAGGAAAGGTTGGAGGAGTGGGTAAAGGAAGTTTGTTTGCGAGGGCTTGGACTTCCAGCAAGCATGCATGAGCGTGTTAGGTAGGAGCGAATGGAGCATAATGTTTAGGGCAATGTGCAGTGTGAATAATGCAGAGGAATTAATGTTTGGAAATTAAGACGAGTGTGGGATTACCAAACTTTATCCAGAGAGGCTAAGGATGGGTTGTTGATGGTGGTTCGACATTAGAACGATGGAAAAAATATAATGACTATAGTTATAATTTGTAGTGGAGAAAAGGTAAGTCGGCCTAGGAAGTATAGGAGGGTAAAATTTTGTGGAGGCTTGGACTTCAGCAAGATGCATGAGCGTGTTAGTAGGAGCGAATGGGCAATGTTTAGGACTTAACACTCAGAATATAATGTGAATATTAAACTTAGTTATAGGGACTCTGACAAGATAGTGATGGATGAATGATGGTGAAGTTTCACCACATTCATATATATATATATATATATATATATATATATATATATATATATATATATATATATATATATATATATATATATATATATATATATATTGTGCCGAATAGGTAAAATTGGTCAATTAGCAAGAACTCATTTTAAATTAAGTCCTTTCTAAAACTTTTTCTTATGCGTATAAATATATATATTTTTCATTTATATTAATGTAAAAATTAATAATTTTGTACCAAAGGAACCTTAGAAAACTTACCTAACCTTATTATAAAAAGCTCCATTTAATTTAGCCTAATCCAACTAAATTTATTTTAGATAAGTTTACAATAATTTAATAATAAACAAACACAATGATTTTTTTTGTTAGGTTCAGTGGTTTTTGCGAAATTATTGTTTACACAAATTTTCGCTTGCCTTATTCAGCAAGAAGAGCGTTCTATTTAAGCCAAAATATCAAGTTTTACCTATTCAGCACGACATATATATATCAAATGTTAAAACAAACACACAAACAAATACACACACATAAACACACATATTGTGGGACCCATAGCCTCAGAGAAGTGGATAAAAAGACTTCAAGGAAGAATATTGGGATTTCTTCATGATGCCTTGATGCTAATGAAGGGTTCTTCATCCAAAGAATTGGAGTTACCCTCCCGTTCCTTGGATCAAACCTTATTACCTCTCATTCCCGAGGCAATATGTTAGTTACAACAACAAAGATATGAACGCAGTTTCTCTCTACGTCACGAACAATATTTTGTAAAACGGATTATTTAAAATATGCCAGGATGAAAGCTAAATATATTCCTTTAATAACATATACGACGTAATAGTAACTGAAATTCCATTGTAGCACAAAAATCATTAAGAGAAACTCACCCCCCAAAAAAAAAAAAAAAATCGTAAATAAATGAACAGACGCATTCACGAGAAAAGCCAATGAGACGCAGTTATTTATACTTAGAGAAAAAGTTAGGGAAAGTTCTTGCAGAACTAATGGATATATTGTCATAAACATTAAAGAAACACTACCATAGTCTTGATGTACGACTGAAAGTCTTGTGTGTGTGGAATATATTCATTTATACAGACTGCAAGAGCATTATAAATTTTTTTTAATTTGTATATTGTTAACCTTGGATAATACGACAACTGATTATTTAAAAATACCATTAATGCCCTTAAATACATTGGTGTATCGTATATTTAGAATGTTTTGTATACTCTTCACGTAGCTGGTATGTGGCTGATTTTGCGTGTGTGAGGCCACCGGATCGGTCTCAATAACGTCTTGAAGTTATAGATATAATCCATTAAATAATACTCAGACTCCTTAGCCGCATTCCTTAACCGGATCAGTCTCCATAAAGTCTTCCAAAATATCGAATTTAGAAGTTAATGCAAGTTTCATATTACTGAAATGAAGAGAGAAAAACTGAATTTCCCGTGTTTTTTGACTCCATTTGGTTTATTATATAACATTGACAAGCGCACATTATCTATTATTGATTATACATATATATATATATATATATATATATATATATATATATATATATATATATATATATATATATATATATATATATATATAATGCTCACTGCTAATAAAATTGATTCATACTCCCAAAAAAATACACGAAAAAATATGCTTTTGTGTTGCTGCATAATCAATTACTACAAATCTACAGACTCACTGCTCACAACATTTACTCTTAGGTAAATAAACTCATCTAAATTCCACTTATCGGGTTCGTATTCTGTGAGCCGAAAACTTACAGCGTCGTGAACCTTTGTAGGAGAGCTCTAAAGAATTCAATTTCATCTCAAACACAGTCTCGTGATGTGGAAATTTTGCCAATACCTTCCACTGAGAAGTTACACTCCTAGTCCAAGTCTTTTGCTACTTGCGTCACGCAGGAGCCAGGGTTGGAGACTTTTGTGGAATTGCTTATTTACGCCTTGGGGAATAGTTTCTGGGTTCTGATCAGTGGGTTGGGTGTGATTTGAGACTGTGATTGGAAGGGTGTCTGCGTGCTGCGTGTTGAAGGAAGTGAGGAGTTTTTTGATTCTTGGGACTGTGAACATTAAACTTGTTTACTCACGCAAGCACAAAGAGAGAGAAGCACGCATGCACACACACACACACACACACAAGCACACATACGCACACGCGCATACACACGCACACACGCAAACACTAGCACGCGCGCGCATATGTATACTCTCTCAATAGGGAGAGGAAAAGACCGCAATGCCACGCTAAGAAAAATGTCGAAATACATCATTTTCTTTCTCTTATGTATCCCGCTCCAGCTGTCTGTATGTATACTTGTATCACGCTTCAGCTGATTACAGCTGGGGCGGGATACAAGTATACATAAGAATAACTAATCTATAAATATATGTGGTTCTAAACACTACACAATCCTGTCTCAATGGACAAGTATAAGTTCGTAAAATTATGTACAGTCGTGACATCTTTGCTTACTGCCTATCTTTCAAGAATCTTGAATTAGTCCTTAACTTTAACACAGGAACAACAATTATCTAAAAAAATGGTAATATATATATATATATATATATATATTATATATATATATATATAATATTATATATATATATATATATATATATATATATATATATATATATATATATATAATATATATATATATATATATATATATATATATATATATATATATATATATATATATATATATTTAATTTATCAGTGACAAAAAATTGCCATTAAGATCCCTTTGAGAGCATACCTCTTCAGCTAAATGAAATGTTCTCTGGGGATGCTGGGAATATTATTCTTAAGCACACTGAGGTGCAAATGGAAGAAACATTAAATACTTTCCTATAAGTATTCCCATGCTGGAAGCATTGGACCGATAAATGAAGCTCCACAGTTTTTCATGAATAGAAAATAATGAATCTCATTACTCTAGGCATTTACTTGCAGTGCCAAAAGCATTTCATTTATTAGTTATCAGCACGTGCCAAATTAAACCGTTTAGTGAGATCAAAGAGAGCAACATAGATATTACGTAAAGTACCGTGAATAATTTAATGGCAATGGCGACTTAGTGATCGAATTAATCATATTATTATTATTTCATTTAAATCATATTTTTTTTTGACGAAGCCACAATACTTATGATAATTGAGGAAAATAGTGTTCTGCAGAGCTAGCTATTGTCAAGACAGTGTTTCGCACTGTATAGATTAGCCTGTATACAGAGCGAAGCTTTGTCCTCTTTTTAAAAGTTGCTTTGCAAATTATCTTGTCTTCAATTCATTGGCAGTACGCCATTTCAATCCATATTGTGGGTAATAAAATTTCTAAACTATTGCAGGATATTTTCCAGTGGGCTATTTCTCTCTTAGTTGAATCTGGTAACCAAAACAGGTCACAATATTCTAAAACGGAAATCACAAACAGATCTGATTGAAAATGAGATCTGTTTATACAGTCTGAGGTTTACTTTTTTTTTACTGCTTAACTATACTGCCTACATTTATTCACATTATTTGCATCTAATAGTGCCAGGTCTTTTTTTCCATTTTGCATTGGCAAAGTGTAATACAGTGGATGACTGTCCTTATAATATGTTAATGAGAGAGACAGTTTGGGTGGTGGACAAAACATCGTCAAAATAAAATAATATAACCTGCATTGTGTGCTTTATGTACATAGTTTGTTGAGCAGGTTTTTATTTTGGTTACGTTTCTCTCAGTTGGAGCTCAAACCGGGTGAAACGTGCCAGGCCCGAATAGAGACTTGTTTTGCATACTAATTTTCTATTAATTACTAGAAAGTGCTTCGTCTCTTCAAAGATCAAGGTGACATTTTCGGGAATCATAACTACGAAACTGTTCTAGTGTCAAGAAACATAATAAAATGCTGTATTTTTTCAAGAGTTTTGCTATTTCAACTTAGAAAGCAATTCACCATATGATACCTATTTTTTATAACACTGTGGCTAAGTCGGTATAATCTATGACATTGATGAACACTATACAGTGAGGAGACTGAAGGTAAAGGACATTTATAAAGAAACCATTGCTTTCTCAAGCAAACATTTCAAAGACCTTGTTATTCGATAAAGAGAGAGAGAGAGAGAGAGAGAGATACTGGTTTCGTTCCATAAATCTTTACATAATTTCCTTTTTTTTTCCTGGGTCAACTGCTTAATTAAGTTTTGAGTTAATGCTGCATGTCCTGAACAACAGCGTTGACAATAACAAATAGCTTAAATATTGCGTTAAATGCTTCTCATTCTTCCTTCATAGCTAGTCTCTAGGGGCTTTATTTTAGTATGTTGAATCGATGTATGGAAATGTATACGTCAACTGCTAAAAGCAGCAAACAAATAATGTTAATATTTACACAATTTTACCTCTATAGGTACTTAGGCAAAACAGCGTTATAATATTTCTCAACATGGAAAATATATTAAAAAATAGCCAAAACAAAGGAGCGTGAAAACAGCATTATACATAAATGATTATTAATAATATTGAGTAATATATATGATATTAAACTTTTGAAATAAAAAGGTCAATTATAATAGAAATGTAATAAATCAAAAGCACTTTTCCCCAGGTAATACGAAGGGATTTATAGCAGATGCATACTTGAATAGGTGTCTCTTGGCACTGTTGGCAACGTACACCTGCTGTCTCTGTTCATCTAGAAGTAATTAGGTATCCGGGTGTTAGTCGACAGTTGTGGATCGCATCCTGGTGGGGACAAGATTCGACCCCAATGGAAATACGACAAACAGTCCTCGATGAATCACTGATTTTCTTGGGTAATTCTTGGGGGCCTAAAATCCGAACAAATCTTATCTTAAAACTGTAAAAAATGTTATTAATGCGTATGACCATATTTATGGGAGTTTGGCTGCCCAACCATATACTTGATACTCGTAAATAGTATAATGTAATTAGTATGTACTGTGGAAACGTACGTATCTTGGTACAGGATTATACCTCCAACCATCCGAGTAATGCAGTAGAACCCGTCAGTAAAATCAAAGACTACTGAAACCCTATCTATGTACTTTACTGAAGGAGGTATACCTAGAGAATGTTTCGGGGGTCAACGCCCCCGCGGCCCCGCGAAATAAAAGAGAATTCGTAGGACTCCTCACTGACACAAACTTCTAACTTGATGCAGAAATCCCTCCTGCATCCTCGGGATGATGGCGCTCTCTCACTCTCCTCTTTTTCTCTCACTCTACTCCCAACTAGCAAACTATGCATATAGGAAGAGAATTCTAGAGCAGCGCCGTACCATGGCGGCAACTATGAGTGATAGAAAGAGATTACGGATGTTGATGCCTGACTACGTCACCACACACCAGGAAATGGGCGAGCATAGCAAAACACAAACACGAATAAACACAGGTACACATATATCGTAACTGTCCGTCACTGGCTCTTTAATTTCGTAAGCGTTCATTCGTACTTCCCCACTCTCATCTACATGAAAATATAACTAAATCTTATACATGTTTTTATCACAAGTCATATAAATATTTAGTTTTATAGATTCCTTATCTCAGCTTTAGATATGTAGGAATGCAAAGAAGAAATATTAAATATATAGTTTATATGAAGCACAGAGGTGAAAGAATATGCTAATATGAGCCTAAAGATACAAGTACCTAAGGTGTTGGTACATGAACTTGATTCTAGTTTTCCGCAGTAAATACCATTGACAAAATTTTGTTACAGATCTTTGGCATACCCACTTAATAAATTAATTGGCCTTTTTTTGCTAATTAGAAGTAATGGAAAGTGAAATAACTCTATATATAAATTATGAAAATGTTTCAGACGTGGTTCGCTGCGTACAACAGTACTGGACTTGTAGCTAAGCTTACACGTATGAGAAAGACGTAGCAAGCCGTAGAGTGTATGAAACATGGAAGGCTTTTACTGCAACGACGTTTCACACTTACACACACACACACACACACACACACACACACACACACACAGGGTACTATAACTTGATAAAACCGCCCGAGATATAATAGAGCTTTCTGTTAGCAAAACGTCGTTAGAATATAGGACCCCTGAGGCGAAACGTCGTGATAATCAAGTCTTACGCGGTTTTGTGTCTTCATCCACGAATGAGATTTTTTTTTTTTTAACATTCTTCAAAACAAAATAGTCTTTTTTAGTCTTCCGTTTCACAATGACACGTTAAAAACTTTCGGGCGGATGGGGGGGAGGGTGATTTTTTTGATGTTACTAAACTTTTTTCCAAGCTTTGTCTACATCATATTTATCAGCAAATTCATTCCCAGCTACGAAAAATCTCGATGCATTTTGCCAAAGTTTTCAGTGTTTTTTTTTTTTTTTAGATTTGGTACTTTTCACGTGTGATTTTTATCGACGTGTGTATTGAAAGTAATTTGAGAGTGATCGCTTTAAATGACCTCTTTACTAAATATTACTTTTTTATTAAATGATCATTAGTAGTTAATAGAAATCCTGGGATATTTACAGCCCTAGTGTTTCCACGACCAGCTGGCACAAGCCGCTGACGCAACCAGCTGACACAACTGGAACTTTACACTTGCGAACACTTTCACGAGCAAACTCTCCCAGAACTGGTAGAGAGAACCTCGCCCCAGTCTGTCAGGACTCTGAGACGCACCCTAGTCCAGAACTGATAGAAAGTTCCTCGCCCAGGACTGGTATACAGCACCTCGTCCCGAACTGGTAGATAGTTCCTCGCCCAGAACTTATAGACAGCACCTCGCCCAGAACTGATAGAAAACTCCTCGTTCAGAATTGATAGACAGCTCCTCGCTCAGAACTGATAGACAGCTCCTCGCCCAGAACTGATAGACAGCTCCTCGCTCAGAACTGATAGACAGCACCTCGCCCAGAACTGATAGACAGCTCCTCGCTCAGAACTGATAGACAGCACCTCGCCCAGAACTGATAGACAGCACCTCGTCCAGAACTGATAGACAGCTCCTCTCTCAGAACTGATAGACAGCACCTCGCCTAGAACTGGTAGATAGTACCTCACTGAACTGTGACAGTGGCAAATGAAAATCACTGCATAATATCACTTCCTGTTCACTGCTCGTTTCTTCTAATGGATCATAGACCATGACATTAATTCCAGGTGACTGAACAGGTGCCCAGTAAATTATTTCGAAAATTAATTTATGAGATGTGTTTTACCTTCATTTCAATCATTATGGAGTATATAATTAAAATGTTTTGAATAATAAATTTTGAGTATGATTTCATAATGTCAGTCGAAAAAGACGTTTAGTTTTTCTATATATTTTTTGAAAAGAACCTATTTAGGAAAACATTAAGTTTCGGGGTAAAGCCTTGGTGCTGATGAAAGGCTCTTAATCCAAGGAGTTGGAGTTACTTTTACACTTTCGGATCATAACTGATTACGTACTAGTCATTTTATGACACTTAAAAGTTTAACTCCTTCTAATTAAGGTAATTACAGTAAAAATAATAATAATTATTATAGTAATATCCTTTGCTTGGTATTAATAGCACTACGTTCAGGAAAGATTCATGTGTAAAATTAAATGAGTTTTTACCACATTGTGAAAGTAAGAAATTGTGTAAGGAGACCAGGAGACAAGAGTGACGACCAAACATTTGCAAGTCCGGAGCTAATCAAACTTACACATAGAATCTGGCTTAGTTATTTTTATCATGGGCTTTCAAACGTGTTTTCGCCGGTTCAGTATCAAGTACACATTTAAGCACCAAAAATATCATAAGTTCTCATTTTATCAATCATAATTTATCATATAATATTGTGCCTGTAGTATCTTAATTTTCTAAAAAAAAAAAAAAAACTACTGTAGATTAGAAATTTGGTTTCGTAAGTTGTGTCCTTTTGGAAAGAAATATCGTAATGAGAGGAATTAGGGAATCAGCAATTCATTTGCATGAGTTGCCAAAAACAGAGAAGTGCAGCATTACTGTTATATGGTCGGATTTGCAAATACTCTAAGGCCTGTTCCCTACAAGAGGGAAAGACGTGTCTTGATGCTGGTGAAGGACTCTTGATCCAGGGAATTGTAAGCTAACGTTCCCTTCCTTGAATCAGTTTTGATTGCCTCCCATTTTCCAGGAGCTGTGTCTCTCCCGTGAGTTCAGTGCTTCTTCCTTACCATAATAATGGAAATACTTAAGAGAAAAACATTTCTGTAGATATTTGGCACTGCAGTATAATGACCTTCTTCACTATGTAACAAATGGTGAAGATTTTAAAATGTCACATATTCTTGAAAGTTACTCTTATAATGACATACAGGTGTTTGTACTCCCTCTGTAACTTCATACAGGTGTTTTTGTTCCTTTAGTTATGTATTTTTGTAGCTCCGCGAAGAATTTTTTCCAACTTTGTACTTCACTTGAGATTTTCTATTCTCAAGTAGCACTGCTCACTGTTACTTTCTTCTGTAAGGCCTTACCTGTTTGTCACCTGAGTTTATTTGTGCAGAATCTTAAGCCATACAAAAAAGTAATATATTGCTTATCTTTTCACCCTACGACACAATGGTTCCTAATGCCACTTCCTCTGTGTTTGTGTGATTTATAACTGTCACTCACACATCAATTAGTGAAGGCACACCTTGTCATTGATCACATACTTAAGTACAGTATATATTCTTGTGTTCAGCTATGCACTAAATAGACAGCGATATTTAAATATACTAATAATGGAAACAAGGGCTTGAAGACTAACTGTGGTATTCCACTGGTGTCATTATTGCTTTCATGTAACATGGCAAGCCATTCCTCTTTGGCGGCTACCATTAAGTTTGAAAGGCAACAAGAGGCTGACATAATGGTAGTTCACAGACACAGCAGAGCAATCCTTCATTTGGACAATGTTTCATTTCAGAACCTAGCACAAACGATGGTATACTGTCCCACTTCCCAGGATGCCACCTCCAACAGTCAGCTTACATCCAGACACCTGTTTATTGCTAAGTGAATAGGGGCAGTGAGTGCAATGAGGCCCATTTGGCTCAGAGACCAATGCTTATACTTCTTCACAAACGTCTGTGCAGTTACTTGCGCGATTCATGGGCCTCTAGTTAATAAAACTGCTTTATGTTTATGTGTAGTTTCATAAGTTCTGTTCACTATAGTCCACTATCTGTCTCCCGTGGTTCACTATCCACCATTGCTCATGTTTCTTCATGTACTGTCGTCAGTGGTTCATCACTGATACTAGTGGTTAACCATCTCTTGCCTCCCCCATCTGCTTCGTACCGTACATTTCTTAACTGTCTTCCACGCGCATAGATCAGCTTCGTTTCCATGGATCTGAGTGTCCAGGTAATTCATTTATGTCACCCCGATCCTTAATAAAACATTAATTGTTGTGCACCTCGAGTACTACTCTGTTAAGGGCGAGGTGTTTTTGAAGAGTTTACGTAGACTAAGTGTTTCCTGAGCTTCCCGGGATTACTTTTATACTCACTAAGCCGCTACTCTCATTTCACATTCATGAATTCTCTCTTGCATAAGGGGGATAGAATCTGTTGCCGCCTCTTCTCTCAGGCTATGTTCCGAGCTTCTCAGGTCGAGCTGCCTCTTGCTCACCAGCTATGTAAGCTTCATGGGATTTTATTTTGCTTAAAATCGTCAATAATTTCCACAGTAATGATATGTAACTGCGTACTGCCGTCTTTTATTTTGTTTCCTTGATACATGAGGTTTTTTTTTGTGAATATACATCTTTAAAAAAAACACTTATGATTCAGCTATGAAAAATATTATGAATTAGCTATATTTTGGATTTTATGAAGGTTCTGTGCCTGACTTTAACTGACATAGTTAAGTTGGGCTTAATAAATTTAGATATTCTAAACTGCTCACGCCCGCATGAACGCACACACACACGCACACACAAACGACATGTGCCTAGGACAAAATGGTAACTAGCACACACACACACACACACGCACACACACATACACACACACACACACACACACACACACACAAACCCACACACACACACACACACACACAGGGTCAGTCCTAGGACTGTACTGTTTGATATATGTGAATGACATAACGGAAGGGATAGACCAGAAGTGTCCCTGTTTGCAGATGATGTAAGTTAATGAGAAGAATCAAATCAGTCGAGGATCAGGCAGGACTACAAAGAGACCTGGACAGCTGCAAGCCTGGTCCAGTAACTGGCTCCTTGAATTTAACCCTGCCAAATGTAAAGTCATGAATATCGGGGAAGGGCAAAGAAGACCGCAGACAGAGTATAGTCTAGGTGGCCAAGACTGCAAACCTCACTCAAAGAAAAAGATCTTGGGGTGAGTATAATACCGAGCACATCTCCTGAGGCACACATCAATCAGATAACTGCTGCAGCATAAGGGGGCTGGCAAACCTAAAATAGCGTTCCAATACCTCACTAAGGAATCATTCAAGACTCTGTATACCATTACGTCAGGCCCATACTGGTATGCAGCACCAGTTTGGAACCCACACCTGGTCAAGCACGTCAAGAAATTAGAGAAAGTGCAAAGGTTTGCAACAAGACTAGTCCCAGAGCTAAGGGAATTGTCCTACGAAGAAAGGTTAAGGGAAATCGGCCTGACGACACTAGAGGACAGGAGGGTTAGGGAGACATGATAACGACATATAAAATACTGCGAGGAATAGATAAGGTGGACAGAGACAAGATGTTCCAGAGAGGGGACACAGAAACAAGGGGTCACAATTGGAAGTTGAAGACTCCTATGAGTCAAAGGGATGTTAGGAAGTATTTCTTCAGTCATAGAGTTGTCAGGAAGTGGAATAGCCTAGAAAGTGACGTAGTGGAGGCAGGAACCATACATAGTTTTAAGACGAGGTTTGATAAAGCTCATGGAGCAGAGAGGACCTAGTAGCAATCAGTGAAGAGGCGGGGCCAGGAGCTATGACTCGACCACTGCAACCACAAATAGATGAGTACAAATAGGTGAGTACACACACACACATACACACACACACAAATACATGATGTGAAGTTGATGAGAAGAATTCAATCGGACGAGGACCAGGCAGAACTACAAAGGGATCTAGACAGGCTGCAAGCCTGGTCCAGCAATTGGCTCCTGGAGTTCAACCCCACCAAGTGCAAAGTCATGAAGATTGGGGAAGGGCAAAGAATACCGCAGACGGAGTACAGTCTAGGGGGCCAGAGACTAGAAACCTCCCTCAAGGAAAAAGAACTTGGGGTGAGTATATCACCGGGCACATCTGAGGCGCACATCAACCAAATAACTGGTTGATGTGCGCTGCAGCATTTAGGCGCCTAGCAAACCTAAGAATAGCATTCCGACATCTCAATAAGGAATCGTTCAGGACCTTGTACACCGTGTATGTGAAGCCTTTATTGGAGTATGCAGCACCAGTTTGGAACCCACACATAGCCAAGCACGTAAGGAAATTAGAGAAAGTGCAAAGGTTTGCAACAAGACTAGTTTCGAAGCTAAAGGGCATGTTTTACTAGGAGAGGTTAAGGGTAATCGACCTGATGACACTGGAGGACAGGAGAGATAGGATTGGAAGTTGAAGACTCAGATGAATCACAGGGATGTTAGAAAGTATTTCTTCAGTCACAGAGTTGTCAGAAAGTGGAATAGTCTGGGAAGTGATGTAGCGGAGACACGATCCATTCATAGCTTTAAGAAGAGGTATGATAAAGCTCATGGAGCAGGAAGAGTGACCTAGTAGCGACCAGTGAAGAGGCGGGGCCAGAAGTTGTGACTCGACCCCTGCAACCACAACTACAACCACAAGCACACTCTGTTAGCTAAGTGTCTATCGACAAGTGTCTTTAATAAGTGGTAACTAACACACTCGGTAGACTAAAGTTTTATATCATACCTAATTACAAAGCTGATTGAGGTGGGGGGGGACATGTAGCTTAGGAATTCTTTACTGGGACCACTTTTGGTTCAGAGGAAATTTAAAGGTACAGAGTTATGCATTAAGGAGATCTCTTTCTAGTTACACAGAGATGTACATCAATCGCCAACCCTGTTATTGTGTTCATTGCCGTCGGCAGGATGACCCTTGAACCTCAGCCGATCACCAATACTTGATGTATACATGATATTAAAGGAGAACTGCTTGAATAACAAACTGAGTGTTGTGTATGTTACAATGTATTACTTACTGTGCTTGTGATCCTGTTTTTTATCCCAATGTTTTAAAAATTTTATGAGTTGTCAAGGTTACTTCTTCTAAAAGGTACGGCAATGCACATGCATATTAGCTTTTAAGTATCATTGTTAAATAGAAAAGGTGGGGAGATCTTGTATGGTAAAAGTCGTAAGTATTAATAATAAGCCTGTATTATGATAACGTTTCCTCTCTATATAGAGAAATTTCAAGTCGTAAAGAGTTTTGCCTTTAAAGCTTATTCTCTATATAACGTGATGTAGCTTCATTTAGAACAAACGTTAAAATAAAGGATTGCGACTTTGTTGCCATATCTGTCGGTGCGACTTTGTCCCAATATTTGGGGTGAGAGTTTAGATCTATGTGCAGTGTTTTACCCTAGGATTGCAGTACAAGTTTTCTGCACGTGATGGTGTTGTGGGTATTTCCTCGGAAGGAAGAAAAGTTGACTATCAGACTCGTATCTTCTAACGTTTATAATCCCTTCGCTAATCGATGCAGAGAATTGGAGCTACCCTCCTTTCCTTGGATCGAGTATTATTACCTCTCTTTTCTCAAGGTGCTGTATGACCCCTACATCTTCAGTGTTACCCTTATAAAATAAAGTATAATATAATAGTGATGGAATTTTTATTGCCGTGGTAAATACCAAAACAGTAAGAATCACAAAGCGGAATGGAAGATTAAATACGAAGGAAATAGGAGCTCCAGTTCCGTGAATCAAGATCCTTTCATCAGTTTCAATTGGAATAATGTGTCCTGGAACGTTCATAGAGCGTCTAGCTATTACTTAAAAAGCGGTTTTGACTTGATAAGTGTTCTCTCTCTCTCTCCTTCAAATATTTACCCCTGAATTGGTTAGATCATAATCTAATGTTTCTTATTTAAAAATTCTAGATGGTCTATAATTAGTTTCTTATCCATCCTTAAATTTTCCTCGCAAGAATTTTCTCGTAAATTACGCTAATTATATATTATTACTATAATATTCATTTATTCACTGCCACGTGTTTTTATGGATGGATAATTTGAGGCTGTTTATTCCCTCCACTCCTGAATTATGCTTATTTTAGTGGACTCCTGGAAGCTATGAGAGTGACTTTCCTCAGCGTTCTTATTGTACTAACGGTATACAAAACCGACACATGTGTGAATAAGAACATTTTCAACACTTGGTCATCTTTATTGGGGAGACGTTTCGCCACCCAGTGGTTTTATCTGCATTGAATTGATAAGGCCGCTGACTTTGCGAAACGTCTCTACAATTCTCAAATGTAGCACATGTCTTTGTTTACCCTCGAAGTTCTAATGCAAGAATCGAGAGACCAAGAGAGGAGACGCTGCTTGGATGGCAAATTGAATAAGATTAAGATATAGAAGAGAGAGCTTTTATTTGACAACGTTGCGCTCAAATATGACTTGAAAACGGTCCCTCTTTCAGCCAAACTTTGTATAGATTTGCTCTGCTGTAAATATCTCCGAATACAGGTGTCACTGCTGAAACCTTGATGTTCTCAGGTCAGCATCAGGAATGTCTTGATTTAAGGATGACCTGAGAGAAAGCTGGAGACTGCACATCAACGCTGGTTAAAGCTAGAACTGTGAGCTAACGTGAAAGATGTTTCTAAACAGAGCACAGTTATCAATTTAAATAGGCCATAGTGTAAGATCTTCGTCATACGTATTATTTTGCCCAAAACATGAAGTGAACGAATGCTAAGGGAAATTAATGTAAATCAAAGACATTTCCAGGGAAAAACGGTGTTTTCTCAGGCGCTGAATGACCTCTACGAGTTAAGCCTTCCCAAAAAAATATTAATAATGATGTCTGGGTCATTATAACAGGGAAAGAAAATGGCAATTCATTGACGAATCAGACATTATATTGCAAACATGGCGTGGAAGAGATGGTGTGCCATTTTAAAACAGCGTTACGTAGTTCATGATCAGACATTAATCAGCGTAAGACTTCATTTTAACGACACTTCGCTGGAGGGAAGCTTAATCGAGATATACAGAAAACACGTAAATTACTGAAATAGAAGTGAAGTGAGGACCAGGGTTATGGGAAGGTTCTTACAGAGATCCAGTGGCGCTCAAGCCGCTTTCGACTCTGAACCATAACAATTGATATATGAAAATAAATTAAGACACAAAGTAAAAATTCAAGATCATTTAAATATTTTATTGATTAAGACTTTTTTTCTGGCCATCTCTGCGAGAGCGCTTACAATATGGGAAAATTCCAGCTTTCGTTCAGAGTCACAGTCGATCTTCAGCATTGCGATTCATTCAAACATTATATATATATATATATATATATATATATATATATATATATATATATATATATATATATATATATATATATATATATATATATATTTTTTTTCAGAAGCGACTGATAAAAAAAATGCGTGGCCCATACGATCAAAACAAAGTAGCAACCAAACTAAATAAACGTGATCTTGTTGCTGAAAGATTAAGTGAACCAATGATCCAAAGGAATCGTAATTTTGGAGGGTAAATGGTGAGCAGTAAGGGGACGATTGTCTGGATTCCGATTAATTTCGAAAACGTCTTCATATTTTCCTCCTGGTATAACCAAGCACTGATTGGGTCCTGTCTCATTATACATTCGGTATATTGTCAGAAATTTATAAACTCTATATTTGTTTTTATTTAACTTTCATGGATACGTTATTTTGTTCATTTTTCGAAATTTTAGTCAGAGAAACTGTTCCAGTGAAACAGTTCCAGTGGAACAGTTCCAGTGGAACAGGTTCTCTTACGCCAGCTGTGATTTATCTTATGTTTTTCTAAATTTGTAGATGTTTGTTATAGCATAACATAAATAAAAAGGAACACTGCTGTAGTAGAGAGAACCTATGGGTGCCAACCATTTTCACTCGTGTATCTGTACAATACATTATTGTACATCCAGTACAATAGTTTGATAATTTGTTTTACTCATCACACATTTTATTGCTAGCAAAATATATAAAAAAATATTTTAGATAGAGGTCCACGAAGTTAGCATGATTTCAAGAACATGAATTGAGTGCCCAAAGTAGCAAGTATGAAGTTCCTCGAGTGAATACTTGAAGCCCACCACGAGCTGTTATATGAGCCATTACGCGGTGCAAGTGCTGATACTTGAGAGAGCAAGAATGCTGCCTCTTCACTAACTAAAAAATCTCATGACTATAAACAGGGCTTGTCAGCACTCTCGTTATCTTAGTGAATTACGTAAACAGACTAACGATATTTGCTGTAACATTTATCAATCTTATAATAAAATGAGAAAACTCCAGCTTCTAGGATGACATTAGGCAATGAACGTTTTCACCACATTTATAACATTAATGCTTAAATAGTAGAATAAACTTCCATTTTAATACTAGTCAGTTTAAAACCACATAAATTCCTGCAGTTCAGTTATAACAACGATAGTTATCTACTCAGTTAGCATATGTAAACCAGAAAGTTAGTAGGCAAAGGAAATACATGCAGTCACTATTTAATATCATGACCAACACTCAATATGTTTCATACTGACAAGGTCTTTAACTGTTTTCAACCACTCATGTCGCAGCTCTCATTACCAAGAGAAGAATGAGAAGTTTTGCAAATTTGTCGTACATCATCCAGCGCCTGCACGACAAGATTACCCGCTCCAGCGGGAGGAAGGGAGGGCCCACTCAAGTGAGAGGAAGGAAGTATCCGCTCAAGTGAGAGGAAGGGAGGACCAGCTCAAGTGGGAAGAAGAGACGGCCTGCTCAAGTGGGAAGAAGAGACGACCTGCTCAAGGGGGAAGAAGAGACGACCTGCTCAAGTGGGAAGAAGAGACGACCTGCTCAAGTGGGAAGAAGAGACGACCTGCTCAAGGGGAAGAAGAGACGACCTGCTCAAGTGGGAAGAAGAGACGATCTGCTCAAGTGGGAAGAAGAGACGATCTGCTCAAGTGGGATTAAGGTAGAACCCACCCAAGTGGTAGAAAAGGCCCCGCTTAAGTGGTAGGAAGGGGAAACCCGCTCAAGTTGAAGGATGAACCCATACTGCAGAACTTAGCACCAATATTACCGCGGTAACAGAAAACTGTTAACAGCTGCTGACTGTTTTGAGTTCTCTCAATAAGAAGATAAATAATAAGTTCTTAGACTTCCATCTTCTAATGTCCAGCACGCGTTTCATAGACCTCTTATAGTCTTTTAAAGTAATATAACATAAATACAATAATTTCAAGTATAAGCAGAAGTGGACATTTGACAAGTTTGCTTCATAATGCTTGAAGGTTCTTGTAAGTTATAGAACTTTGTATTTCCTGAAAGGTCGACGCTGGTCGCACGAGCAGTATCATCTGGTTTCAGTCAGTCCTTCTTTCATGCTAAGTCACTTCAGCTTATTTAATGAACATAAGGGATTTAACTCTCATTTCATTAATGACGATTATAAAGCCTCAAGTGGGCTAATTTTAAGCATGCTTTCAGATATTTAGTTATACGTATGTCTCACAAAACGCTGCACATCAGCAGTGAAAGTTGCACACATAGGAAATTGAATTCGAGAGAGAAGTTGCCATAATATTTTTTATTGTAAAAAAATATGAAAGAATAATATTTATGGAAAATATTGGCTGGTTGAAAGAGTGCAATAAAAGAGCGAATGAAAGAATGGCCGAATCATTTAGAGCAAATGATACGGAGAAGAAAATACAATTTTGGAGAAAGAGGAAAGTCGAATGAGAAAGCAAAAAGTAAATGAACTTGCCCTATAATGAAAGTGAGGAGGTTTTTACAGATGGAGATAAAATTTTTGATAATATCTGTAATAAAAAACTGAAATAGAGGCTCACATTCCATGCACGCAACAACTAGAAGTGAGAGCAATTAGTATGAGTGTACAGCAGGAAACATGAAGTGAGTGAGTGAAGTAGGAACGTAGATGGAACTTCACCTAAGATGTTAAAAGTTGGTAGAAAAAAGGTGTTTGAATGTTTAATGTGTTTGCTCGTCCAGTGTTAAAACGAATGAAAGGAACCTAGGGATTGGTAGAGCGATTAGGGTGGAAAGGAGACAAGGTAGAATGCAGAATTAGACGAAAATAAAAATGTTGACATATCAAGTGTTTTAAGGGTGGGATTTAGAAAAACAATAAGTGCGAATATGGAACAGAGTGGATTTAGAAAAAAATATTTACAGGAAGGGTAGGAGAAATGCGTGTCTTGATGAGTGAAGGGCTCCTAATCCAGAGAAATGGAGCCGCCCTATTATTCTTTGAATCCTCCTTGATATCCTTCCATTCATAAAATAATAATAATAGCGATTCATAATAATAATAATAATAGCGATTATAATACAGAAAGAAAGGGAATGGAATGTGTGTCTCAAGTATTTGTTTTAAAACTCTTAAATGATCAGCTTTTAAATAAGGAAAATTTGCCGTGTCTTGTGAAGCACAATTAACAAGTGCGGAAAAGAAAGGGAATGTTTTTAATGAAAAGTTGTTATGCTACCTTTGTTCTGAAGTATGGTTATAGATGAGGATTAAAGAAGTCAATGCTAGTGCATTAGAAATAAGTGTGGGTCACACAAATCCTTTAAAATAGTTTATATTTAAACAAAATAACGTGTAAATATGTAAACAAAAGGAATCTCCTATAAAGCTGCTATTTACATCTAGTAGTGGAGTTTTGAAAGGTTATTTAAACAGGAATATTTATTATTTTACCTTACACGTAAAAATTCTTTCCATAGATTTCAAAACACTGCTGTATTTTTACTTCAAACTCTATTTTGTGATTTTCTTCCTACGTCATGGAAGGGTTTGCTAATTCCTTTATTCCCAAGTGTATTAATGTAATCGCTTCCTCCATATTCTTTTACAAATCTGACTGTGTATCTTTTTATTCATTAATCCGTTAATAGCACCCCCTAAAATTCCACATCTGCCTTCAATTAATCTTTTGGACCACATTTATTGATGCATTTAAGTGGGCTCATTCATTCATTGGTTCCCCACTTTGAGCATGGCAAGTGTTGAAGGGAAATGCTGTTGTAGGTTGTCAAGATTATATTATAAAATGTATGCTTACTCAGTGTAGACATCTGCAAAAAATTGAGTAAAGTGGAACAGAATGTAAAGACTCTGCTGTCTCAGCTGTGTCAGCAGCAGGGCGATATTGTGGTTGGCAATGGCAGCCTGGTCAGATTGTCCAGTAGTGTGTCCTCCGATTTCAGCTAGAATGGCCAGTTCGGCAAGAGTTGGAGTCCATATGTCAGAGGCTTGAGATGATTCTGGTCAGTGTTCTTCGCTTGGAAAGGCGACACGTTACCAATTCTGATCAGGTATTTCAAGCTCTGCCAAATGGGCAAAAAGTACCCGTCTACCTTGTATCTTCTGTGAGTGGTCTGTCAGTGGATTGTATACTTTGATTGTATCTGTACTGTGTCCTCTGCTCTGCTTGCCCTAAATAATAATCATCGAGATGATGCCTGTTCCTATCATGTATATTAAGTGTTATATTATTGATGTATGTGTCCACGGCCTGGTCACCCACAGTCAAGAACTTGGTCATATGTCCAGGCTTCAAGTGATCTCGTACGAGCAGTTGCCACAATAATGTTAATGAATTCCTCTTTGGTGTTCCTTTTATTTTTTAAATGGGTGTAAAACTTGGCTACAGTGCGGCACCAGATAACGACTTTAAGATGTCAACATCAGACATACGCCAGTGTCAACATGCATTTTCCTGACGAACACAACTTGACCACATTTCTTTATAATATTATTATTATTATTATTATTATTATTATTATTATTATTATTATTATTATTATTATTATTATTATTATTATTAAATTTCATTGTTTGTCTAGAGGAGAGTTAAGATGAAAGTAGACAATAACATGTATTGTATATTGTGGTACCCACAAAACGAAAATAAGTACCTAAAATAAAGTAATGGTGTAAGGTGCTGTTAGAGAGACAGAGAAAGATCTGTCTGGGAAACGCAGACTCTACGTGATTGCAAGAACCAGCTTTAAGTCCCTTTCTTGTTCGTGGTAGTGACGGGAAAGAGAATTATCGTTTGCTTTAAAAATTTGTCTAGTAAAAAACGAAACAGATTAGGATTTTGAGTACAAACCTCAAAACAAACTAGTTACCAGAGTGTTACCAAGTTAACATAGGGAAAATAAATAATTAAGAAAAACTTGGGACAGGAGGAGTAATTTGTTAGCAGAATTTAAAAAAATTCTACCAAAAAAAGGTTGATTATTTTCACTCTTGACGTTCGAGGTTAATTGATAATAAAATTATAATTTGCAGTTATCATTTCCAAACTTTCTGTGAGTTTACACAACAAATCCTTTGGCTGGTAATATAGTGGAAAGAACAGATGCTAATGTAAAAATCTTTGCGTAATTATAACTGGGAATAAAATAATGACCTAACCAGATATAATAATTCGTAAACTACACTAGCATTACTGGAATACTTGAGTTCATGACAATAAATCCAAAGGTACTGCAAAGAAAGGTAAATGAAAGAGCGTTCTTGAAAGAAAAATGCAGGAGAGGGACGAAAATATTTAAAATCAGGACGAAAATCTTCGGAGAAATCCCCAGAGGCGGATCAGTTAATGTTGCGAGAGCAAATAAGAATTGGAAAGAATTGGAATGTCTTTCAAGGAATATGAGAACTCATGGCCAAGAGTAAATCTTGCAAAAATATAATTATAATTAAGCTGCTGCGAACACAAATTCTACATGAAGCGACTGCAAGAAAGTTTAAAAAGCTCAGATTAACCATTCACTAACGCCAAAGAAATGTTTACATCGTTGAAAACAAAGTCGTGTGTATAAAAACAATGTACTGGGAGAGAACATACATACCTTTATTGATGTATAATAAACCTTTATAGGATATGGAACATACCTTTATTGAGACGGAACAAGAATCTTTTGGGCAGAACACGCCTTTGTTGGAACAAAACAACCTTATACCGAAACAAAACAAGTGTTTAATAGGGAAAAAAACGCATTTATTTTAACAAGAGTTAACATTCATTGGGATTGAAATTTCTCTCAAAGGAGAGCTTTTACAAGACATTCAGAAGTGTACACTGCGCTTTCTGCTACTTGAATTTTTCTCTAAACTGATTCGACCAACACTGCCGGCAATACGTCCTTCAACCAACAATGTCGGCGGTACTCTCTTCACCTAACAGTGTCAGCAGTACGCCCGTCAACCTACACTGTCGGCAGTACGGCAGTCAACCAACACTGTCAGCAGTACACCAGTCAACCAACACTGTCAGCAGTACGCCAGTCAACCAACACTGTCAGCAGCACGCCAGTCAACCAACACTGTCAGCAGTACGCCAGTCAACCAACACTGTCAGCAGTACGCCAGTCAACCAACACTGTCAGCAGTACGCCAGTCAACCAACACTGTCAGCAGTACGCCAGTCAACCAACACTGTCAGCAGTACGCCAGTCAACCAACACTGTCAGCAGCACGCCAGTCAACCAACACTGTCAGCAGCACGCCAGTCAACCAACACTGTCAGCAGTACGCCAGTCAACCAACACTGTCAGCAGTACGCCAGTCAACCAACACTGTCAGCAGTACGCCAGTCAACCAACACTGTCAGCAGTACGCCAGTCAACCAACACTGTCAGCAGTACGCCAGTCAACCAACACTGTCAGCAGCACGCCAGTCAACCAACACTGTCAGCAGCACGCCAGTCAACCAACACTGTCAGCAGTACGCCAGTCAACCAACACTGTCAGCAGTACGCCAGTCAACCAACACTGTCAGCAGTACGCCAGTCAACCAACACTGTCAGCAGCACGCAAGTCAACCAACACTGTCAGCAGTACGCCAGTCAACCAACACTGTCAGCAGTACGCCAGTCAACCAACACGGTCAGCAGTACGCCAGTCAACCAACACAATCAGCAGTACGCCAGTCAACCAACACTGTCAGCAGTACGCCAGTCAACCAACACTGTCAGCAGTACGCAAGTCAACCAACACTGTCAGCAGTACGCCAGTCAACCAACACAATCAGCAGTACGCTCTTCAATGAATCTGCTACTTTCACTATAATAATAGCTAACAACGATGGGCTTTTGTGTATTACGACTAACCTTCAGAAATCAATTTAGAATTTTAAAATGGATGCAGAAAGAAAACATTATTTCAGCGTTACTTTTCCATCTTAATAGACAAATTTTTAATCTGTAGTAAAGCATAAGTATTGGGGATGAGATTGTCAGGGAAATGGACGCTAACTGGCACATTACTTACTCTAAGGACTCCCACCGAGTAATTGCATAAACCAGCAGACACATAAAAAGAGGTTATGCTTGCATGATCGTAATTATGTGAATAACACACGCACCCATATGTAAAAGCTCTCATATGCCCAAGCATATATATATATATATATATATATATATAAAATTTATATATATATATATATATATATATATATATATATATATATAATATATATATAAAATATATATATATTCGAATAGGTAAAACTTGCGATTTTGGTTTAAATAGCAACTCTCTTCTTGCCGAATAAGGCAAGCGAAAATTTGTTTATGAAATAATTTCTCAAAAATCATTCTGAACCTAACGAAAAATAAATATATTTTATTTTGTTGGTTTATTATTAAATAATTGTAAACTTATCTAAAATATATTTAGTTGGATTAGGCTAAATTAAATTGCGCTTGTTATAAGGTTAGGTAAATTTCTAAAGTTCTTTTGGTACAAAATTATAAATTTTTACATTAACATAAATTAAAAATATATATCTTTAAACGTATAAGAGAAATTTTTAGAAAGGATTTAAATGAGTTCTTGCTAATTGACCAGTTTTACCTATTAGGCACGACATTATATACATATATTTATTAAATCGGCCATATCCCACCGAGGCAGGGTGACCTAAAAAGAAAAAGGAAAGTTTCTCTTTTTAATTCGAGTAATGTATATAGGAGAAAGGGTTACTAGCCCCTTGCACACATATACACATGTACATGCGTCTAGCGCACATACACACACACACACACACACACATCCTGCGCCGCCCCGTGTGTCACCTCATAATTTCCTGGTTTAATTTGGTTGCGATCACATCATTGATTTCCAGTCTGGTTGGCGCTCTTGCAAGTCGCTGCTTCCAGAATATGTGTTTACCCAATGGACAAGCTGCACTAATTACCATCTTTACCTGTTTACTGAGCGTGTTTGGCTGCAGACCACCACCTTCTAATTAGCTTGGTTAATTCGTCTCATTTCATATCGGCCGTGCGGCTTAAGGAGCCTCGTTCCTAAAGATGTTTTCTCACTACTGATATAGAGTAGTTTCCCCCTCAACAACTCTTTTTTGGGGGGACGATATCAGATATGTTTCTCCTTCTCTATACCTTTATTTACTGATATTTAATGTCTCTTTTATCATTTTTGGTAATATTAAGTAACATTCCTTATAATTTTATTTTCCTGGCAGCTATTATATATTTTTCCTCCTTTGTAGCTTTTCGTCTTCCCACTGGAGGTTGTAAATATTTTACTCCTTCCTTAATACGTATCTTCTCGTTGCTGTTATAAAATATATCACTCCATTATATTTTCTTCTTCTATTTATTTACCGGTTATAATATGGCTGTTATTGTTTATTATAGCATCTAGAATGTCTGTGCGTTGTAAATCCAAAGTATAATAATTTATTATTCAGGTATAATTGTTTTTGTGGTTCACGTCCTGAGTATTATTATGACTAGGAGAAAGACATAAGTTAGTAATGTTCACACAGCAATACTAATGAATAAAAACTTATTAGATTTAAAGAAAAGTTATAGTGCATTATAAGTATGGAAGATATGTCCATCAAGAAAGTAGACTTGTAAACAGTTACATTGGGATCAGTGAAAGGGTAAAGAAAGGAGGAGAGAAGGATGCATCCTGGGTGCTCTTCCAGGCCTTCTGTTCACCTCGTTCCCATTCACATACACAAAAGAGGTTTTTCCAGTAATCAGGGTTCTGGGCATAAATATGATGTTGTGAGGGATCTCTAATATCATCCCAAAATACACACACACACACACACACACACACACACACACACACACACAAGGATACAATTTGGCAATGGCGTTTTCGTGGCAAAGGCCCCCATGAGTTGCTCACCCCGAACCCACTCCCCCCAACACACACACAACTCTTTATCCGTCTCTGATTCCGATAATAGAGTAATCTAATTACATTGATAGTTAAAACAAATATGAAACTGAAGTCAAGTTGGACTTAAGACTCACAATTATTACCGACTCTGAAGGCTGAATGGTAATGGTCTGTACTTTAAATAAAAGAACTTCAACGGGAGGGTAGGGGAATTAAGACCTACTAGCCCTATCCTTAGATCCAACCCCATTACTTTGCAATCCCCTGACGTCGTTTGTTACTTTCGGGATGAGCACTTCCCATTGAAATAATATATTTATTAGTAAAAGTGTTTCCACTGCAAAAAAAAAAAAACATGTTTATCGTATTTGAGTATCTGTAAGACGAGTTATTATTGTGGTAAGATTCCTTATTTCAAATATTTAGCCATGTGAAATAAGCTGAGAACTTTAATCTTTGTGAACCTGTATCTTACCCGCTCTTGCGTGTATATCTGATTACTAAATGTGTCTGCTAAATTGGCGTTTTTGCTCTGGAAATCTGAATTAGTTAAATTCGTGTGAGCTTACTGTGTAAATTATTATTTAAACCACTTTAAAGTAACCAGATTTGCGTGAGTATTTCACAACTAATTTTGCCGTGAATTCCTGAAACGCAGTTAACACTGAGAAACTACCCGAGATCTGTAATTATTATCAGGGATATATTAGCAAGAAATTTTGCAAGTGAAATCCTACGAGGTATTTCCGTAGATTTATGGTGTCAGACTGTAAGAGGCATTCATTGCTCCGGGGCAGAGCTCCGGCAACTTGTAATTATGCGCCACCAACTAGAAAATCGTACCTAAGACTAATTTTTTTTAATACTATTGTGTGTGTATGCACACACACACATTATATATATATATATATATATATATATATATATATATATATATATATATATAATTATAATATAAACATAATTTTTGTATTATAAAATAATGATTCTTCCGTAAAAGATGCGTTTCGTAACAGGTGACTAAAATGCCGGGAGCAAGGGGCTAGTAACCCTTTTTCCTGTATAAATTACTAAATTTATAAAGAAAAACTTTCGTTTTTCTTTTTAGGTCACTCTACCTCGCTTGGATACGACCGGTTTATTTAAAAATATATATATAATGATATATATTCTGTGCACATGTGCGCTTATCAATGTGTGTATGTTTGTGTGTACCTGTGTGCGCATATATGCATGTGTGAAACAAATCAGAAGATTCAGTGAAGAAGCTGTATAATTAACCTCTGAGTGACGTTCCCTTTTACTGAGCAATTTTGGCATTTTTAACTTCTAATTAGTAAATTATTTCCAATCGACATTAAGGGATTTACTAAGTAGTATCGAAACTTTTTTTTTTTTACCTAACGTTCATTGGTAGTTTCTATGAGGTGGGTTTTGGATAAAACTCTTGTGTTTTTATAGGTCAAGAAATAGGAAGAAGACTTGTAAAAGTCCTGCTTTTTTTTTTGTTTGTTTGAAGTAGCAAAGGCTTCACTTCCTATATTTCCTTTAAATTAAAGGCTTCGTTTCCTCGATTTTCTTTAAATTATAGGCTTCACTTTCTCGATTTCCTTTAAATTAAAGGCTTCAGGGCGCCTTTGTGATGGCGAATGCCTGCTGATCAAAGGAATCAGGGTTACCCTCTCCTCTCGCGGATCAAGCCTTGCGGGTTTTGCGTTTCTCCATGAATATAATAATTCAACACTCGTGTTTACATTGCTGCTGGATTCCCAGAAGTTATTTAATGTATTGTTCAGCACTTTGTTTTTTTTAAAAGAGCTGAAACACATTATTTAAATATTAGTTTCCTAATGCACGTCACTTTTGATGATTACAATCAATATTTTCCTTAGGCAATAATGTTTATAACATATGTGTGTGTGTGTGTGTCTGTGTGCGTGCGCCGCGCGCTTTCATTATGGCTTTAAGGAAAATTCTTATGAGCATCTAGAAGCGTTAGGAATATATTTTATCTACCACACCATCATCTTTTTAGGAACTGATTCACTAGTACTGCTTCGTTGAGGACTTTAGTCACATAATTGACATTTATAGGTAGAAATATCATTTAAGTTGTGAAACTTTAAAGTTCCGTAGAGGCTGGACAGACATCATGGATTCAGCAGATAATATTCCTTATAGATGGTGACACTGGGGAACTGAAAAAAGAAGATGGCGGCTCTTTGGTCTCTAGTAGTTTGCATGATTTTAGAATCTATTCTTTCAGAAAAACCAGTGGTCACCTTGCCGAATGAAAATTCGTTTATGTGATAACTGTGAAATTTAGTCCGAACATAAATGGAAAAAAATACATCAAATGTGTTATTTAATGCTAAAGAAATTTAGATTGACCTAAGATAAGCTTAGTAGGATTAGGTTAATTAAATTACGTATGTATTAACCTGATTACATAAGATGTCTACGCTTTGAAGCAAATTTAAATGTTTATAAGTGTGTACACACACAACTGAGTGTTATAGTCTCCTAAGAGTTTGTTTTATTACAGTGTGTCGTTTCATTTCCATGTGAAAATGGGTGAGAATTCTTCCTCACTACGAAAAGACTTGATTTTAAATGAGTTCTTGCTAATTGGCCAATTTTACCTATATATAATATATATATATATATATATATATATATATATATATATATATATATATATATATATATATATATATATATATATATATATATATATATATAGATCTAGTTAAAAGTGCGTGCTCCTCTCATAAAATATACATCGATTTAAGATAGTTTTAAAATATGTAAAGCTCTAAATCCATGTGAGTCATGACGCTCAGTGTCTGACAGGGGCTTAATCCTCCGTCATTTAATTGCGAGGCAAACACACTACCTAAATGTACTTACCTAGTCGTTGCGTTGTTAGATCCGCGGGTAATTCTTCATTAAAACACTCCCTTCAGAATCTCCATTGACGCTTAAAGCGAGAACGACTGAGTACCCAAGCATGGTCCTCTCTTTAAAGAGCGTGAGCGCCCTAGGCAGGACACACCATAAGCGAAAATCCCGCAGTGGAGAATGTTAAACTCGGCTTTCCAACAGTGACCAAACTTCTCCGGCCATCAAAGCGAAACTAACTCGAGAAGAGAACCATTAGGAAGACTTGTGTCTCTTTAGGCAGACAATGACTACAGCCTTCTAGTCCTAATGATAATAACCCTTTTCACCATTTTTCCTTATATCTATATTCCTCTTAGTGTCTTTCAGCTCCAGGGAGAAAGCATGGCAAAGACAAATAGGAAAAACGGTAAATCGGGGAAAAAGGCGATAGAGAAATAAAAGATTGAAATACATTAAGAGTCATCGTAATAAAGTTAGAGGCAGTGATGCCGAGGCTTAGATTCGAAAAGAAATGCACGAAACTCAGAGCGAGAAATGAAGACCTTCAGACAGATTCGAGGTACGGTTATAATGGGACAATTATAGACGAACTGAGTTAGAAACCAACTAACTGAGAAACATGAGTTAACCAACCTAAGTACTTAGGTATTCTAACATATAAGAGAGAGAGAGAGAGAGAGAGAGAGAGAGAGAGATTCAGAAAGAGAAGAAATTAAGCCAAATTTTAAGTCTCCTTATTTACTTCTGTGAAGGCAAACACGGTAGTTTAAGATTCATGTTCACGCAGCTACTGCACATTGACAATTTAGTGGAGGTATTTGTTTGGCAGTAATGTGGTTGGGGTATCCGAGGCGCCGCCGCAGTGGTGCCTGAGAGCCAAGCTGGAGGACCATAAGAGCCCGTGAAGTTATAACGATGGCACATGTCACAAGTTCCTGCTGAGGTTGCATCGACGGCATACGAAGGTCGAGTGACCTGTCAGATTTTTTTCCAGGGTTTGTCTCATAAAAAGGAATAAATGATCGAAAGAGAGAGGGAGAGAGAGAAATGACTGGTCTTGAAGGAAACGTTCAGGGAGAAAAATGGCATGTTTTTTTATTCCTTAAAATGGGGAAATCTTATATTTTTTTCTCTCCATAAAATAGAAGAATTTCACATGGAGCACACCCAAATGCCTCAAAACTGAGAGCTTGTTAGAAAATATTAATAAAGTAGTAGTTTTAATGGTACAAAAAAATGTTAAATGCGATTCTTAAGTCAACCGGTTCTGGCATAGTTATGATATATATATATATATATATATATATATATATATATATATATATATATATATATATATATATATCAATGTGTGTGTGCATGCAATAATCGCGAACAAGCGATACAAAATGCAAAACAACCACAGGACGAGTTGAATGATAACTTTAGATCTTTCGTGTTGCAATCAACATAACAGTAGCTTGCAGTGTTGCAGTAATGAGTATGAAGTCCACGCAGGTTACTTCACGTAAACAATTTCTAGCTCCAAATGAATCTATAAATTGTTCCTCTGAACGAATCTGCTTAGACTTCCTACTCCTGCAACATAGCAAGCTCCTGAGGATTGCAACAAGAAAGGCCTAGAGCTATCATTTAAGTCCCGCTATACTTGTTTTCCATATATATATATATATATATATATATATATATATATATATATATATATATATATATATATATATATATATATATATGTATACACATATGTTAAGTATACATATTATTTAGTTATCCAGTTCAACGTATGCATATTTATTTAATATATTTTAAGAAGTTTAGCCTAAAAGCTTAGCAGAAGTTCTTATCTACAAGTAAACAAAACTATGGTTTAACTTATAATAAAACAAAAATGGAAAAGGAACATCACAAGGATAAGTTTGCATATTTTGGCAACGGAGTGTGCGATAATAGCACGCACAAGTAACTTTATTAAACTATTGACAAAACTTTGAAGATTTAGCGCAATATCAGATTTTGTGGGAAACATTTTAAATATCGGAAATGATTCTGATTCTCGGGAGGCAGCCGGGAGTAAACGAGGTGAGGATTATTACGAAATTTTTTACTTAAACATATATGGTACTGTATAAGTGTAAATATAGGAATGAGTTAGACTAGAGAAATACGTACTGCATAATGGGAAAGTTTGCTGAGGCTAGGATGGGGTTAGTGTGTTGTGTATGTTGTGTTTGTGTGTGTGTGTGTGTGTGTGTGTACTCATCTAATTGTACTCACCTAATGTGTGTGTGTATGTGTGTGTCTGTGTATGTGTGTGTGTGTGTGTGTGTACACATATATATGTGTGGTTGCTCCTGGTATTGTCTCTTGCCACTTGCCAGATACACTCACTTCTAAACTGGTGGGTCCTAACATACCTACTCTTAAAACTATGTATTGATCCTGCCTCTACTACTGCTTCATAGAGATCATTCAATTTCCTAACCATCCTTAGACTGAATAAATACTGCCTGACATCCCAGTTACTTACATATGTCTTTCACTTCCAACTCTGCCCTCGTATACCTGTTTCCTTAATCTCGATCAGTCCACCCGATCAAATCCTCTATGTATTTTCCGTGTCATCCTCATATCTCTCATGGTTCTTGTAACGTCTACTATCTCTACTGAGACTAATATCGTTCCATACCTCTGAACTTTTCCCAATTTTTTAACATACTCTATCATGTCGTATATAGGGCCATGAAGGACTCTGTCCTAGAGTAGCCAAACCAATATGTGCTTCAAAGATTATTCAGTTAATGTGTGTGCTTTTGACGATATGCTCGACACTATGCTCACCCTTAGATCTTTCCATTCTCCTTGTGAGATTTGTAGCTCCTTTGCCAGATCATGGACAATTACGTTGCTTAGTATCAATGATAAACTCGGCCATGTCTGAGACCGGTCAGCAAGGGCAATGATCCCGTGTGCCACTGACACATGACCGATACAACTCTGTCATCTGAACGCTGAAGTTTGCATTAAAAAAGGACGAACATATTTGCAAGCCTTCGCTGTATCACTAAGTAATAAGTACTTCTGAAGGACTGAAGCCTTTCATGGGAATGAAGGAATCTTGACACAAGTAACTAAAACTACTCTTCCCTTCCATGGATAAACCTTAATTGCCTCCAGTTTCCTCAAGCTCTGTATAACCCCTGTAGATTCAATGCTTCCCTTTGTACATAATAATCTTGAAATGTAAAGGGATATAAAACAAATATAATTTAAATAAAACAAGGTGAAAATTGGAGCACTAGTCTGAAGAGCTGGAGGCAGAACATAAGGCTGATGGACGGGAAGTCTATTGAAATTCTTCACTTGCGTCTTAAAGGTGAGCGTTTGTCCTTGCGAGGCGACGCCGGGAACACCTGAGGACGCTCTATTGTCCAGGTAATTTTAACTTTTGCTTCCTCCACGTCAAGAGGAAATTAGATCTGAATTAGCAATCAATTGAGTTTTTGAATGTTGCTCTCGCAACCATGATAATAGTCTAGGGTAGTGCACCCGATAAATATGAGAAATGGTTCAGGTGGTGTATGAGATACACCCAGTTCATTGTGTTGAACTTGTCAAAGATCTAATGTCGATGCAAGGCGGCAGTCAGTATTGTTTCTAGCAATTTCAACCAATTCATTGGTCAACAACCAAAATGTTTCTGAGACCAGAGTAGCAATTTCCAACTAATTTTAGGTCACAGATAATGAATATCATGGTTAAAATTGTTAGCTGTACTTTTCAATATACACGTACGTGTTACAACAGGTTCCAACAGGTTTGTGGCAGTGTGGTTCTTACCACACTCACAGTCTCATTGCCCTTCATTATTGTTCCAGCTCAAAATATAAACTTTCTGTGAAAGTTTATATTTTGAGGTGAAAGGTAGGTGATTTTCTTAGCCAAACAGGGCGGATACACCAAGTACTGCTGCTTTCTATGTGAATGGGAGAGCCGTGCAAGAGGTTCCCACTACATCAGGAGAGACTGGCCACCTCGTCAATCATTGGAGTCTGGGATGAACAATGTTCAACATCCACCTCTCATTGAACCAAACAAAATTTTGCTATCACCAATACACACAAAACTGAGGCTCATGACAAAACTGGTCAGGGATTCAAGTATTTAACATCAAAATTCCCCTCACTGAGCGACGCTAAGATAAGAGAGGGAGTCTTCAATGGTCCTCAGATTCAAGAGCTTCTTAAAGCTGCTTGGGAAGCATTCAAGTTAGTGGCGAAGGGATTTCTCGGAAACAGAAGCGAAGGTAACTATGAAGAATTGGTGGAAAACCTCATCAAGGCTTACATTATTATTATAATCAAAAGAAGCGCTAAACCACAAGGGTTATACAGCTTACAAGAACATGGGATGTAACATGTCACTTAAAATCCACTTTTTGGACTCACATTTAGACTTTTTTACAGTGAACTGTGGTGAAAGGTTTCACCAAGACATTTCAACCATGAAAAAATGGTACCAGGGCAAATAGGGCACAAGAATGCTTGCAGACTATTGCTGGACATTGGCAAGAGATGATTCTTCAGCCCACTATAAGCGTCAAGCAAAAGGGCAGAGAGTATTTACGGATTAGAGTTTAAAACATACTGACACTTATTGTACGTTATAATAAAATAATCAAATATTACATGTCTCGTATCTTTAAACCTATAACCAATTAGCATTTGTCAAGGTGATATTTGGATTCAGGACATTAAAATACATAAGAATTAACTAATTTCATTTAAGAAGCATACAACTTCCAGCTTCTGACGAATATTTCCCTCAGGAATCGAAAGAACTCAAACTCCATTTCAATATCCCGTGGTTTATTTACAGTCAAGATGGGTTTAACACTCTTCAAATAACACGGATGTTTTATGATACCCGGAGAAAATTTAAAGAAATATGCAGTTATCTTGCGGATACCGTAAATTCGAAATTCGAGTCAATTTCTCAGGTGAGGTTTTTCGACAGTAGCATTTTCGAACTTCGTAAAAGACCATAAGCTTGCGACAGTGGAAAAGAAAGTCTGCCTATACACACACACAAACACACACACACACAATATATATATATATATATATATATATATATATATATATATATATATATATATATATATATATATATATATATATATATATATATATTATATATATATATATATATTATGTCGTGCCGAATAGGTAAACTGGTCAATTAACAAGAACTCATTTAAAATTAAGTCCTTTCTAAAAAAATCTTATACGTTTAAAGATATATTTTTAATTTATGTTAATGTAAAATTAATAATTTTGTACCAAAAGAAGCTTAGAAAACTTACCTAACCTTATAACAAGCGCAATTTAATTTGGCCTAATCCAATTAAATATATTTTAGATAAGTTACAATAATTTAATACTAAACAAACACAATGAAATATATTTTTTTCGTTAGGTTCAGAATGATTTTTTGCGAAATTATATGATACACAAATTTTCGCTTGCCTTATTTATATATATTACAGTTACACTGCCTAACTCTTTGCGTTAAACCGGTAAGGGTCATAAAGAAAGGGGGCAATCATGTTTGATCCGAGGAAGGGAAGGAAGGTATTTTGTCAGGACAAGAACACTTCACCAGCATCAAGCACTCCCTTCACTCTCCCTTGAAGGGAATACTAGATCGCTCATGGAGAACTGCAAACACTTTAATGGCTCTAGATTAATAATAAGATCAATTACTTTTGTTTAGCCTGTTGAAGTGATTAAATGTAATCCCTTTAGAAACCGCTTATAAACGAGAGAAAGCACACGGGGGAACTTAAATACCAGCTTAATCCCAGTTTTATTTTATAGTTCTAGATCATTTTTAAATTCTTTAAATAACTCTTAATTGCGTAAATATTTAGAGGATCATGATCTCCTGCCAGCGTGTCCTGTGAAGATACCAGTGCAGTAACACTTTTGACTGTGGCGAACTAATTATTGATGCCGACTCGTACATTTTCAATGATGGTTACTTCAGTGGAATCAAAACAAGCTAGATGTCAAGTAATGAGTATACTTTCAATAATTTTTTAAACGAATGTAATCTTTGTTTTTTTAATCTATCCATTAACTATTGAAACTGACATTGTGTAAAATGACCCTGTTGTTTAAGATTGCCATAAAGTGCGTCAACAGCTGCTTTTTTTGTTCTGATAACTAATAGAATTAAATCCTTTGTTTTTTGTTCCGTACATCCTTGTTCGCCTTGCAAGAGGAAGATAACAATATCAGACCTATTTCCAGTGGCAGCGTTTTTCACCACTTCTTTGCTTACATGAGGTTTCAGCCAAATCAGCGTAGCTTTGGGGTACCTGGCAGCAATATCTTATGCAGTGAGGTGTACTTATAATACGATACATTTTATTTGAGGTGATTCACACAACCACTTCTTGCACTTCCTCTACTCAGCCAAGCTGGCATTCATGGATTGTGTAGTCGTAGGGCCCCTAACTGCACTGTGAAAAGCTACCTGATTTAAATGTCAACCACTCAGGGTGAGGGGATGATTGCAGAGGAACTGACGTAGTACCTAACTCCTTACTCATGTGACGTTCTCTCAATATGCTCTTTCACATATTTCAATTCAACACTTGTTGTTTTTCTTTACCTTTATTACTCTCGGTTCTTTCCTTGGCCAGTGACTTGACTCACTGTCAGGTGCTACAGGTCTTTCTTTTGTACCTGTGTTCGAAATATACACCAAGGTTTTATATCAATGACGTATTCGATTTCTGCACAGCGGAAACACAAGAAGAATGACAAGGAAACGTAACATCTTGTTCTTAGATAACAACATTGTCAGTTACGGAAGATTCCCTGTAATGCATCTCCTTGTGGTGAAACTACAGCTATAAGTCCTGGAACTTGTCTTTCACTTTTCCACACATGATATCGTCTCAAACAACCAATAAGTCATTGCAGCAGTTAGATCCATTCAACAAGAAGCCTCAGCCATCACCCCCATTGAAAGCATCGTACTCGGAGCACCTCTGGGTTTCAAGGCCACTGTCGCAGTTTCCGAGGAAAACTTGAATTACATGAAGAGAATAGAACAGAGAAGAGATTCCTGACCTGGGTGTCTGAATGAGTTAATTAGTGTTGAAGTATTTCACATTAGGGATTTCAAATGTATTTTTTGACTTATGAAACATAAACATTCTGACTTTAATACGATTCTCTTCATAGATTTGTATATTTGGTAGCTTGTATGAGGAAAGAGGAAATAGAGGAGTTATTGAGAGAAAGTAATTAATACAAAGATCGTGTAAAATGCAATTTGCCCTGTAAGCAGGGCAAATTGCACCTGTAAGCAGGGCAACTTGACCTGCTTACCAGCGCACCCCATAAAAAATTAAAGTTTTCATCCTTTGTTACAATTAATTTTTCGTAAAGCGATTTATTATATTTTAAGAAGTTTGTCAATTTCTTGATCTGCTAAAATTTTAGTGAAACAAATTGTCTCACACATGAGCGTTATTTTATAAACCTAATTATGTTTACAAGCCTAATACGTTCATCCTGAGAGACGAATACATTATGAATGAAATGAAATTATCAAATTTCTGATCTGCAATACAGTTCAAAAAAGTTCAAATATTATTACTAACTATCTAATTTTAATAATAGTAGTTCAGAGGAGAACACTTCAAAAACACCATTGCTAGTGTTCAGGTAAGGAGAACACGACCTTCAACAAGAGCACCACTTTGCTTGCTAGTGTTCAGGTAAGGAGAACACGACCTTCAACAAGAGCACCACTTTGCTTGCTAGTGTTCAGGTAAGGAGAACACGACCTTCAACAAGAGCACCACTTTGCTTGCTAGTGTTCAGGTAAGGAGTTGACTGGCAGCGAGAGTTCTCCTTCATACTAGTCTAAGTAATGTGGAACTGACTTGAGGTAAGAGTATTAACTGGCAATAAATTAAATCTCAGTCAAAACATCCATAAAAGTTACAATGTTTATCAGAGTGGTTACCCTAAGTTACACAGAATTCTGATCAAAGAATGGATTATTGAACACGAATTTGCAGTCTTTAATAACAATCTTGAATATCTCACTAATAGGGTTTATTTATATTTAGTCAATTCACATAGTTCATTGACTCATGTTAAATGACCTCATAGGAGGTCACATCACATAGGTCATAGACTCATAGTAGGTCTCATCACCCAGGTCAAGGTCCCATGCAGTCACGATATATCGGGTTTCATTACACTCGTGCCTTGACTTTGCCTTAAAAATAACACGAGCTAGTCGAAAGTATATAGAGAATTTTATTATTATTCATTAATAGATCTTTTCATTTCTGAATTCTGAGTCACTGTAATTTTGCATGCACTGCCTCGGAGATGAGAAAACCCATAATTCAAAAGGAAAACCAGAGTTCTACACAGGAATATTATAAATATATATATATAATATATATATATATATATATATATATATATATATATATATATTATTACATAGATATACACTCAATCTATCTGTTCCAGTAAGCTTGAACCTAGTAAGCAATCAAACTTTCCTTAGGCATCTACTTATTGCACTGTAATATATCTTTTATTACTAGCTTCACCTCCGACAAGAATCCCATTAATTAGTTGCTTTAAATTACTCTTTAACTGATTTTGTATCCTTCAGGGGGGGACTGCTTTGATGCTGGGAAAGGCTTTTGATTCAGTGCGTTAGAACTACTTTCCCCTTCCTCATGTGAAACCTGATTACCTTCCTTTTTCCAGGTCCTGTATAGCCCATATGGGTCTAGAGCTTCCTCATGACTATAAGTCTCAAATATAGACTTTTCCGACTTAGTTGAGTTTGAAGTCGTTCAGTTAGCATTTGTTTGCAAATATTTTCCATACATTGCAAAGATTGCATTCCATACATTGCAAATATTTTCCATACATTACTAATTAGAAAATATGGAGAAATATTTTGATTCGTTTCAAATCAACGTCAGGCAAATATACAACCGTCAGGTTAATTATTCCGGCAGGATAATACAATATGCCAGTTAATGAAACAGGAAAATTAATGCAATTGACAGGTTATTACAAGAGGCAGATTATTTCAACCAATTGATTAATACAGATGCCAATTTTCCCAAGAGAATTAATATCAGAACTGTGAGGTTCGTCCAACGTGTGAAGGGTTAGCCACGGCCAGCAAATCTAAAGCTAGATGATTGACATTGTAAATTATTCAAAGATTCCTACAGGGTGCGTCAGTGAGGGAGCAGCGGCACACACAGCCACCTTAACAATCACTGACAATCGGTCTCCAATTCCAGCCAGGAATAACACCGAACAATGGAAAGCAATACCTTATACTCACTTGGAGAGTCGACTTGACAGTCGACTTGACACATAAACAGTCTACTGTATATGCAGCAAGTGGTAAATATCTCACTGTTTATAATCGAGAGGATTTTTCAGCCACGAACAACTCACACTTCGGAGAGAAAATTTTAGTCAACTTTTCGGTCTCATCTATATTCTCTTTACTCCATTCTTCCAAATTTTAGTTTCTCTGCTATAGAAGAATATATGAAATATAGAATGAAAAGAAGTATACGCCAGGCTCAAGTCATATAGAGCAGACCTCGATATGAAAGAACTGGAAGTAATGATGTCAAATATCATATACGAATGACAACAATGTTGACATTGCTACCACAGGGAAAAGATTAATTGAATAACTAGAACTTTCAAGACAAGGGCTGCTGAGCCAATAATGATAGTCTTCAAGTTATTTGTTCCTACAAGGCAGGCCTGATTGGTGGTCTAGAAAACGTAAAGAGAAATTTCACTGCCTGTATACACTCAAACATATAAACTTCTGGGAACCCCTGAAATTCCTTGAACTGTACTCCTTGGAGCATAGGCAAGAAAGGTATATCATAATTCACACCTGGAAAATCCTGGAGGGTCTGGTCCCAACCTGCACACTGAAATCACTCCGTGTGAAAGCACGTGACTTCTCAGACATGTATGTAAAGTACATACAGTAAAACGTACGGACGTGACGAGTACACTAAGACATAACTCATTGTCAGAGGTCCTCGACTCTTAAACACCCTCTCTATCTCTATGAATAACGAGATTTTCCAGCAAACCTCTGGATGTGTTCAAGAGGTAAGCGGACAAGTTCCACAAATTAGTTTCTAATCAGCCGGGCTGCAATTCGTACGTTGAGCAGTAACAACCTGTTGGATAAGGGCTTGATCCACCGCTAGGTCTGGTTTTGGACTGAGCCGCGGCGCGTTCACCTTCAGAAGAATCCTTTAGGTATCCTTCAGGAATCTTTCCAAACTGTGGGTTACATGTGGATTGTTCCAGCCACGGTATTTTAGTTTTTATTCTTCGGATTTTTTAATCCCTATTTTAGAGGAACCACTTGGAGTGGATAGATTTTAAACGTAAGTAATTTGATTATGCGTCTCTGTAACAACAAACTTTGACCAAAAAGTTAATAATCAAACTGTTTACTTGAATATCATGGATCAGATTCGGCTAGACTTGTCATTTAACAGTTGTGGGTTATCTTTCTCTCTCAACAGATTTATTGTTTTTCATTGGGCACTATAGTCGTGTGGTGGTGAAGCGCAAGGAATGGTTCAGGAGACTAGATCCTTCGCCTCCTAATCGCAGCTCGGTCTCTGATCACCCAGGCTGTTGGTGATCGCTCTCTGTCCACGGAAGACAATGGAAGAGAAGTGCTTCTATTTCCAGCAACGACTCCGCCAGGAATCCAGACACTAGCAACAATCCATTGTTCACTGGTGTAATTGCTTGTATCACTGGTGATTGAGTCGCACACGTGGCTTTCACAAAATTCCTGGAGAAAGAATCTCCGGGTTGGAGATTTACTTATGACCCTCTGAAGCCTGATTGGTATTCTGTCGAACTGGCAATCTTAGAACCGCTAGACAATTTGCTGCAATTCAGTACCCTATATATATATATATATATATATATATATATATATATATATATATATATATAGTCGTGCGATTAGGTAAAACTTGCGATTTTGGCTTAGATAGCAATGCTCACCTTGCCATATAAGACAAGTGAAAATTTGTTTATGCAATAATTTCGCCAAAATCCTTCTGAACATAACGAAAAATATATTTCATTGTGTTTGTTTATTATTAAATTAATGTTAACGTATCTAAAATATATTTAGTTGGGTTAGGCTAAATTAAATTGCGCTTGTTGTAATAAGGTTAGGTAGGTTTTCAAAGTTTCTCTTGGTACAAAATTATAAATTCTTACATTAACATAAATGAAAAAAATATATCTTTAAACGTATAAGAGAAAATTTTAGAAAGGACTTAATTTTAGATGAGTTCTTGCTAATTGACCAGTTTTACCTAATCGGCACGACATATATATATATATATATATATATATATATATATATTACAAATCAAAATGTCTGTTTATTCGTGCATTAATTTCTCTATCTTTAGGCTATTTTGTTATATATCTTGGTGAGTGATTCAGTAAATAGACTTTATAAAAAAATAGCATTTCACATTGAAAAAAATTATCAATATGAATTGTTAAGACTGAGGCAGGTTAGAGCAGCACTACCACCGGTCACAGGGCCAGTCTGCGAGTCTGGTGCCACTCCACGTGGGGCATTAAAGGAGATGCAGCTGAGGATTCGCCGGGTTGCAAAAAGGCACTTCAAGAGTGACCCCCAATTTCTCATTTGGGGATTCACATGACCGTGTATGGTATTATTCTTCGAGCGCTAAACCATGTTTGGGTAGTTGTTCACTGCAAGGTTGTCTGGAAGCGCCTTCCTCCTGGGCTTGAATTTCACTGTAAAGGGAGGTGCCTTGATGTAGGTGAAGGGACTCTTGATCCAAGGACCTGGAGCTGCCCACTGTTGTATTTCAAAGTAATTTTAAGCAAGATAAACAATTTTCTTTTACAACGTTTCTCCTACAGAAGATGCTTCCCCCTTTACTATCCTCTTCCTCGGATCAAAGCTGATTACCTCGTATTCCCCCAGGCGATGTATGATTCCCCACGAATACAATAATAATACCGTAGGAATTAGTCTTGTGTCTGTCTCATTTGCGTTAATGTGATTAACGAGGCTGTATAATGCACTGATCTTAGCGTTGCTCACCCATCTCTCAGCTGCGTAATCTCCTGCCTCTGGAATGGGTAATAATTTCTTATCTGAATTATTATGCATTTCTAACTGTACGTTGTTCATTTTGAAAATTACGATGTGTAGACTTAAGCATATTGATCCTATTTGCTGCTGCAATGACAGGCAACTTAAAGGAGGTTTGGTGTTAGGTAGTTAGCAGTTATCTAAAGCACTTTGTATCTGTGTGTGTGTGTGTGTATGTATTCACCTATTTGTGGTTGCAGGGTCGAGACTCAGCTCCTGACCCCGCTGTGTGAGTGAGTGAGTGTGTGTGAACCCTGCCTTCACAACATCACCCAGGCTTTTCCACGTCCTATCCACCCTTAACCTGTAGAAAAACTTCCTGACATCCCTCTAACTCATGTCTTTAACTTCTAGTGTGTCTATTTCTCATCTGTCGACCAGTTTATGCCTATAATATCTTCTGAATATTTTGTACGTCGTTATCATGTTCAACGAACCACGAATGCTGTCACTTCAGTTTATTAATATGCTCTATTAGGTGAGGGCTCCACGCTGGTGCTGCATACTCCATATGCGTACATGGGGATGCATGACTCTTGCTTGTTTATCTCTTCTCTGTTATTATATTAATGTTAACAGGCTTAAATTGAAAAGGAAAGATATAATGAATGAAAACGCCTAAGAAAAAAGATGAAAATTAAGTGTGTATTCTGAGTGCATCTGTGGTCTTGCTTATTTATTAGATTACTAAATACTTGGCTCTTGATCCAAGGAACCTTAGGTACCCCTCTGATTTGAAAAAAAATAATTAGGTTCTCGAGGTGCAGAATAACCATTAATGTTTAAGAGCATCTCCATAAATCCAATAATAATAATAATAATAATAATAATATGAATTTAAAAAACATAGGAAACAAGTTATTTGTTTATGAGCAATTACCTGGTTAGTTTTAAAAGATAGAACAATCGGATTACTTAGCTTTTCTCAAATATAATCCTTAAATACTGCTTATATACTTATCGCAAAAGATTGGTAACGGATTTCATGCTGAACGTCAATTTTTCCAATTTGTAAAGTGGAGGCAATAATGGACAAAGGATAGGCTTACGGTGTAGGTGTGTGGGTGTGTGCGCGCATATATATATATATATATATATATATATATATATATATATATATATATATATATATATATATATATATATATATATATATATATATATATATATATATATATATATATATATATATATATATATATATATATATACTATATATATATATATATTATATTATATTCACGCCACACACATAAAAGTATCACCTGAAGTTAAATTATTTGAGGACCAGCAGCCTCACAGAAGAGAATAATGAGCACTCGAGGGTTGGTTCTCCTTCACTGCTTCTACATATTTTGCATTTTTCTCTCACACACTTGTAATATTTTATTTAGTGTTTTATTAATTCATATACGGCTACAAATTATGCGTAGGTGAGACTGCTTGCATGTATGTCCCTCAGAAAATTCGTATTTATTACATAGCTATGTAACGAAAGTGAGGGGTGAGGTGACGGGAGGTGTGAGTGACAAGTAGGCAGCCATACAATGGTATGGGTAGAGGCTGGTACTCTTCTACTTCGCCTTCCTTCCTCTCTGTTGCTAGAAGTGCAACATATATATATATATATATATATATATATATATATTATATATATATATATATATATATGCTAGGAATTCGCAAGAGCAGGCGAAATATTCACAAACACTGATCTCTGGCCGACGGAGACTCGAACCTACGAACCTCATGACAAGGTACGCAGTGCTTTACCGACCGTACCACACTGGTCCAATACCTTGGCATCCAGCTTTCGCTAGACGTTATTCCAAGGCAGCCAGCTTTCAGGCAGGAAGGCTTACAGCTTTTCATCTCATCCCCTGCATGCATCGACACAACTAGAGATTTTTACAATGCTAGGAATTCGCAAGAGCAGGCGAAATATTCACAAACACTGATCTCTGGCCGACGGAGACTCGAACCTACGAGTACCTTGTCAAACACAATGAAATATATTTTTTTCGTTATGTTCAGAATGATTTTGGCGAAATTATTGCATACACAAATTTTCGCTTGTCTTATATGGCAAGGTGAGCGTTGCTATTTAAGCCAAAATCGCTAGTTTTACCTAATCGGCACGACATATATATATATATATATATATATATATATATATATATATATATATATATATATATATTATCACTGCGACTAGCCAATGAGTCGAACCCATGCTGCTTTGGCACGCCTCATGGTGAGAGAAAACACATTACGGGACCACACTAGAGCGTCGTGTGTTTTCGCTCACCATGAGGCGGGCCAAAGCAGCATGGTTAGACTCCTTGGCTAGTCGCAGTGTTATATATATATATATATATATATATATATATATATATATATATATATATATATATATGTCGTGCCGATTAGGTAAACTGGTCAATTAGCAAGAACTCATCTAAAATTAAGTCCTTTCTAAAATTTTTCTTATACGTTTAAAGATATATTTTTTCATTTATGTTAATGTAAGAATTTATAATTTTGTACCAAGAGAAACTTTGAAAACCTACCTAACCTTATTACAACAATCACAATTTAATTTAGCCTAACCCAACTAAATATATTTTAGATACGTTAACATTAATTTAATAATAAACAAACACAATGAAATATATTTTTTTCGTTATGTTCAGAATGATTTTGGCGAAATTATTGCATACACAAATTTTCACTTGTCTTATATGGCAAGGTGAGCGTTGCTATTTAAGCCAAAATCGCAAGTTTTACCTAATCGGCACGACATATATATATATATATATATATATATATATATATATATATATATATATTAAATGTTCCAGAAGAGTTCGGAAAATTTTACTGAGACAAGACAGAATGCCAAACCACTACTAAAGCGACCCGAACGTGAAACTTACAATAAGGAAATCTAAAGCCCAAGTCTTGTAACTTTGACTTAAATGTAAATTTTTACTGAGAACAATTTGGCCAACACAACCAGGGCCAGGTTCTTACTCTTACCGCAGATGCCTTGTCTGTGAGCCGGCAAACATTGATAGATTATTGTAACTTTTTAGAGGGGTTCGGGGTATAGAACCGAGGCATATCAGAATGCAAAGTCTCACCCCAATACGATTCCCCTTCTGAAAAATCGTTTATTACTAATTCCTCGCATATAAACAAATCTGAGAGACGAGATAAACAAAAGTATAAGAGGTTCAGGAACTCTAGTGAACAAGGATGTTACATTAAAATTATGGGTTAAATACTGTGATATAGCGTCATGTAAAGTTTTGAACAGATAAACATTGTTTTCATTAAACGGTAAACACTGTACCTAATATAGATTTCGGAATATTAACTAACCATTATGACAGGTTGAAAGCTTCTATCAAAGCTGACAGTTTACATTTGTTTCTGTGATTTTATTACAGCAGTCACAACAGTACACATGACACGATAATATTTAAAATGCTCTCATAAAGGATATGGGATAAGGTATATCTCCACAATTAGTTTTTTTTTATATATAACTTTTTTATTTTAATGAGTTTTCCATGACCAAAATGCGTACTGTGAATTAAGTGCATGATAAAAAAAACACTTACGTTGTTACCTGCCCTGAAATACTTTTAGTAGTCATAAATGTTGAGGATTGAGACACTTATGCAACATATGAGAATCTTTATTGAAGAAACGTTTCGACACACAGTGGCATCATCAGTCCAATACAAAGCAGAAAGGTGTAAGGAGAGGAGGAGTTTTGAGGTAATCAGTCCCTCAGCCTGGAGGCGATGTGTTCAGTACATCAATCTTGTATATCTCAAAACCAAGAAGCACAGCACAGCCCAGGAAATCCAAATAGATAATTCTCTCTCTCTCTCTCTCTCTCTCTTTCTCTCTCTCTCTCTCTTCTCTCTCTCTCTCTCTTTTTTCTTCTCTCTCCTCCCTCTCTCCTCTCACATCACACACAATTATTTATATATATATATTTTTTTTTCAACAAGTCGGCCGTCTCCCACCGAGGCAGGGTGACCCAAAAAGAAAGAAAATCCCCAAAAATAAAATACTTTCATCATCATTCAACACTATCACCACACACATACATAATCACTGTCTTTGCAGAGGAGTCAGATACGACAGCTGAGAATTGTCCCTCCCAGCTGTCACTATCCCAGACCCTCCTTTAAAGTGCAGGCATTGTACTTCCCATTTCCAGGACTCAAGTCCAACTAAATCAATTAACTGGTTTCCCTGAATCCCTTCACACAATGTTACCCTGCTCACACTCCAACAGATCGTCATGTCCCAAAAACCATTCGTCTCCATTCACTCCTATCTAACACGCTCACACATGCTTGCTGGAAGTCCAAGCCCTCGCCCACAATACCTCCTTTACCCCTTCCTCCAACCTTTTCTAGGACGACCCCTACCCTGCCTTCCTTCCCTACAGATTTATACGCTCTCCAAGTCATTCTACTTTGATCCATTCTCTCTAAATGACCAAACCACCTCAACAACCCCTCTTCAGCCCTCTGACAAATACTTTTAGTAACTCCACACCTTCTCCTAATTTCCACATTCCGAATTTTCTGCATAATATTTACACCACAAATTGCCCTTAGACATGACATTTCCACTGCCTCCAGCCTCCTCCTCGCTGCAGCATTTGCAACCCATGCTTCACACCCATATAAGAGTGTTGGTACGACTATACTTTCGTACATTCCCTTCTTTGCCTCCATGGATAACGTTTTTTGTCTCCACAGATACCTCAACGCACCACTCACCTTTTTTCCTTCATCAATTCTATGGTTAACCTCATCCTTCATAAACCCATCCGCTGATACGTCAACTCCCAAATATCTGAAAACATTTACTTCTTCCATAATCCCTCTCTCCAATGTGATATCCAATTTATCTTTATTTAAATCGTTTGATACCCGCATCACCTTACTCTTATCTATGTTCACTTTTAACTTTCTACCTTTACACACTCTCCCAAACTCGTCCACTAACCTTTGCAACTTTTCTTTAGAATCTCCCATAAGCACAGTATCATCAGCAAAAAGTAACTGTGTCAACTCCCATTTTGCATTTAATTCTCCAAAATTTAATCCCACCCCTCTCCCCAACACCCTAGCATTTACTTCTTTTACAACCCCATCTATAAATATATTAAACAACCATGGTGACATTACACATCCCTGTCTTAAGACCTACTTTTACCGGGAAGTAATCTCCTCTCTCCTACACACCCTAACCTGAGCCTCACTATCCTCATAAAAACTCTTTACAGCCTTCAGTAACTTACTACCTATTCCATACACTTGCAACATTTGCCACATTGCTCCCCTATCCACTCTATCATATGCCTTTTCTAAATCCATAAATGCAATAAAAACTTCTCTACCTTTATCTAAATACTGTTCACATATATGCTTCACTGTAAACACTTGATCTACACATCCCCTACCCACTCTAAAGCCTCCTTGCTCATCTGCAATCCTACTCTCTGTCTTACCTCTAATTCTTTCAATAATAACCCTGCCATACACTTTACCTGGTATACTCAGTAAACTTATTCCCTATAATTTTTACACTCTCTTTATCCCCCTTCCCTTTATATAAAGGAACTATACATGCTCTCTGCCAATCCCTAGGTACCTTCCCCTCTTTCATACATTTATTAAACAAAAATACCAACCACTCCAGCACTATATCCCCCCCTGCTTTTAACATTTCTGTCATGATTCCGTCAATTCCAGCTGCTTTACCCCTTTCATTCTACGTAATGCCTCACGCACCTCCCCACACTCACATCCTGCTCTTCTTCACTCCTAAACGATGTTGTACCTCCCTGGCCAGTACATGAAATTACCGCCTCCCTTTTTCATCGACATTTAAAAGTTCCTCAAAATATTCCCGCTATCTACCCAATACCTCCAGCTCCCATCTACTAACTCCCTACTCTGTTTTTAACTGACAAATCCATTCGTTCCCTAGGCTTCTTACCTTGTTTATCTCACTCAAAAATTTTTCTTGTTTTCAGCAAAATTTCTTGACCAGAGCTCTTCCCATTCTTTCATCCGCTCTATATATATATATATATATATATATATATATATATATATATATATATATATATATATATATATATATATATATATATATATATATTATGAAAGGCGAATGATGATGAAAGTTTTTCTTTTCGGCCATCCTACCTTGGTGGGAATCGGCCGATTGTTAATAAAAATAAAATAATATATATATCTATATATATATATATATATATATATATATATATATATATATATATATATATATATATATATATATATATATATATATATATAATCAATAACAACACTGCGACTAGCCAAGGACTCGAACCCATGCTGCTTTGGCCCGCCTTAGATAGCAGGAGGTATATAAGGGCGAGCTTGCACCTCGCGGTCAACCTACAACAACCTCACTCGTCCCTTTATGATGATGCAGGTGATATGGTCAAGTACCTGTCAAACACAGTTTTATGATTTTAGCTTGTCGAACCTCTCGTAAATTCTTCACAAATTTTATTAATTGTAAATTAATCTAATTTATATAATCCTAAACCAATATTCATATTAATTGCAAAACTATTTTTTTTAAGTATTAGTTATATTACAATTGGACTTTTCAAAAGGACGATAATGTTAAATCAAGCATGGCCATGGTTGAGAGAAATATAATAGAATCAAGCTTTATAAAAAATAGTTTTGAAATAAATATGAATGCTGTTTAGGATTAGTAAATTAGATTAATTTATAATTAATAAAATTTGTGAAAAATTTAAAATACATTCGACCTTAAAATCGTAAAGCTTGGGTAGAATATAAACAATGTTTGACAGGTCCTTGATCATCTCACCCGCATCATCATAAAGGTACGGGTGAGGTGTTGTGTGTTGACCGGGAGGTGTAATCTCGCCCTTATATGCCTTCTGATGAAGTATTATTTTTAAAGTTCCTTGATAATGTGAGAAATCACGAATGCGCTTGCAATTTCACTGGTTTTTTTCAGTGATTGTTCAAAATATTGTGATATTACGACATATATATGTCGTGCCGATTAGGTAAAACTTGCGATTTTGGCTTAAATAGCAACGCTCACCTTGCCATATAAGACAAGTGAAAATTTGTGTATGCATAATTTGCCAAAATCATTCTGAACATAACGAAAAAATATATTTCATTGTGTTTGTTTAGTATTAAATTAATGTTAACGTATCTAAAATATATTTAGTTGGGTTAGGCTAAATTAAATTGCTCTTGTTGTAATAAGGTTAGGTAGGTTTTCAAAGTTTCTCTTGGTACAAAATTTTAAATTTTTACATTAACATAATTGAAAAATATATATATTTAAACGTATAAGAGAAAATTTTAGAAAGGACTTAATTTTAAATTAGTTCTTGCTAATTGACCAGTTTTACCTAATCGGCACGACATATATATATAATGTCGTGCTTAGTAGGCAAAACTGGTCAATTAGCAAGAACTCGTTCAAAATAAAGTCCTTTCTAAAATTTTCTCTTATACCTTTAAAGATATATATTTTTCATTTATGTTAATGTAAAAATTATTAATTTGAACCAAAAAGCTTTAGAAAACTTGCCTAACCTTATTATAACAAGCGCAATTTAATTTAGCCTAATCCAACTAAATATATTTTAGATAAGTTTACAATAATTTTATAATAAACAAACACAACGAAATATATTTTTTTCATTAGGTTCCAAATGATTTTACTAAATTATTACATACACAAATTTTCGCTTGTATCGGCAAAAAGAACTTGCAATTTAAGCCAAAATGCAAGTTTTACCTATTCGCAAGATTATATATATATATATATATATATATATATATATATATATATATATATATATATATATATATTTGTCTGCCGATTAGGTAAAACTGGTCAATTAGCAAGAACTCATCTAAAATTAAGTCCTTTCTAAAATTTTCTCTATACGTTTAAAGATATATTTTTTTCATTTATGTTAATGTAAGAATTTATAATTTTGTACCAAGAGAAACTTTGAAAACCTCCTAACCTTATTACAACAAGCGCAATTTAATTTAGCCTAATCCAATTAAATATATTTTAGATAAGTTTACACTAATTTATTAATAAACAAACACAATGAAATATATTTTTTTCGTTATGTTCAGAATGATTTTGGCGAAATTATTGCATACACAAATTTTCACTTGTCTTATATGGCAAGGAGCGTTGCTATTTAAGCCAAAATAGCAAGTTTTACCTAATCAGCACGATATATATATATATATATATATATATATATATATATATATATATATATATATATATATATATATATATATATATATATATATATATATATATATATATATGTGTGCCGATTAGGTAAAACTTGCGATTTTGGCTTAAATAGCAATGCTCTTCTGCCATATAAGACAAGCGAAAATTTATGTATGCAATAATTTCACCAAAATCAATCTGAACCTAAAGAAAAAATATATTTCATTGTGTTTGTTTATTATTAAATTAATGTTAACGTATCTAAAATATATTTAGTTGGATTTGATAAATTAAATTGCGCTTGTTTAATAAGGTTAGGTAGGTTTTCAAAGTTTCTCTTGGATACAAAATTAAAATTTTTTACATTAACATAAAATGAAAAATATATCTTTAAACGTATAAGAGAAATTTTTAGAAAGGACTTAATTTTAAATGAGTTCTTCAATTGACCAGTTTTACCTAATCGGACGACATATATATATATATATATATATATATATATATATATATATATATATATATATATATATATATTTTTTTTTTTTTTTTTTTTTTTATTACACATCGGCCGATTCCACCAAGGCAGGGGTGGCCCGAAAAGAAAAACTTTCATCATCATTCATCCATCACTGTCTTGCCAGAGGGGTGCTTTACACTACAGTTATAAAACTGCAACATTAACACCCTCCTTCAGAGTGCCGGCACTGTACTTCCCATCTCCAGAACTCAAGTCCGGCCTGCCGGTTTCCCTGAATCCTTCATAAATGTTACTTTGCTCACACTCCAACAGCACGTCAAGTATTAAAACCATATGCCTCCATTCACTCCTATCAAATACGCTCACATGCTTGCTGGAAGTCCAAGCCCCTCGCACACAAAACTTCCTTTACCCCTCCCTCCAACCTTTCCTAGGCCGACCCCTACCCCCGCCTTCCTCCACTACAGATTTATACACTCGAAGTCACTCTGTCTCGTTCCATTCTCTCTACATGTCCAAACCACCTCAACAACCCCCTCCTCAGCTCTCTGACAATCGTTTTGGTAATCCCGCACCTCCTCCTAATTTCCAAACTCCGAATTCTCTGCATTATATTCACACCACACATTGACCTCAGACATGACATCTCCACTGCCTCCAGCCTTCTCCTCGTTGCAACATTCATCACCCATGCTTCACACCCATATAAGAGCGTTGGTATAACTATACTCTCATACATTCCCTCTTTACTTCCATGGACAAGGTTCTTTGTCTCCACAGACTCCGAAGTGCTCCACTCACCCTTTTCCCTCATCAATTCTATGATTCACCTCATCCTTCATAGACCCATCCGCCGACATGTCCACTCCCAAATATCTGAATACATTCACCTCCTCCATACTCTCCCTCCAATCTGATATCCAATCTTTCGTCACCTATTCTTTTTGTTATCCTCATCACCTTACTTTTTCCTATATTCACTTTCAATTTTCTTCTTTACACACCCTACCAAATTCATCCACCAACCTCTGCAGCTTCTCTTCAGAATCTCCCAAAAGCACAGTGTCATCAGCAAAAAGCAACTGTGACAACTCCCACTTTGTATTTGCTTCTTTATCTTTTAGCCCAACACCTCTTGCCAAGACCCTCGCATTCACTTCTCTTACAACCCCATCTATAAATATATTGAACAACCACGGTGACATCACACATCCTTGTCTAAGGCCCACTTTACTGGGAAATAGTCCCCTTCTCTCCTACACACTCTAACCTGAGCCTCACTATCCTCATAAAAACTCTTCACTGCTTTCAGTAACCTTCCTCCTATTCCATAAACCTGCAACATCTGCCACATTGCCCCCCTATCTACCCTATCATACGCCTTTTCCAAATCCATAAATGCCAAAAAAACATCTTTACCCTTATCCAAATACTGTTCACCTATATGTTTCACTGTAAACACTTGGTCTACACACCCCCTACCTTTCCTAAAGCCCCCTTGTTCATCTGCTATCCTGCTTTCTGTTTTACTCTTAATTCTTTCAATAATAACTCTACCATACACTTTACCAGGTACACTCAACAGACTATTCCCCTATAATTTTTGCACTCTCTTTTGTCCCCTTTGCCTTTATACAAAGGAACAATACACTGCTCTCTGCCAATCCCTAGGTACCTTACCCTCTTCCATACATTTATTAAATAATAGCACCAACCACTCCAAAATTATATCCCCACCTGCTTTTAACATTTCTATCTTTATCCCATCAATCCCAGCTGCCTTACCCCTTTCATTCTACCCACTGCCTCACGAACTTCCCCCTACACCCACAACTGGCTCTTCCACACTCCTACAAGATGTTATTCCTCCTGCCCTACACACGAAATCACAGCTTCCCTGTCTTCATCAACATTTAACAAATCCTCAAAATATTCTCTCCATCTTCCCGATACCTCTAACTCTCCATTTAATAACTCCCTCTCCTATTTTTAACTGTCAAATCCATTTGTTCTCTAGGCTTCCTCAACTTATTAATCTCATTCCAAAACTTTTTCTTATTTTCAACAAAATTTGCTGATAACATCTCACCCACTCTCTCATCTGCTCTCTTTTACATATATATATATATATATATATATATATATACATATATATACATATATATATATATATATATATATATATATACATATATATACATATATATATATATATATATATATATATATATATATATATATATATATACATATATATATATATATATATATATATATATATATATATATATATATATATATATATATATATATATATATATAATGTCGTGCTGATTAGGTAAAACTGGTCATTTAGCAAGAACTCATCTAAAATTAAGTCCTTTCTAAAATTTTCTCTTATACGTTTAAAGATATATTTTTTTCATTTATGTTAATGTAAGAATTTATAATTTTGTACCAAGAGAAACTTTGAAAACCTACCTAACCTTATTACAACAAGCGCAATTTAATTTAGCCTAACCCAACTAAATATATTTTAGATACGTTAACATTAATTTAATAATAAACAAACACAATGAAATATATTTTTTCGTTATGTTCAGTTTGATTTTGCGAAATTATTGCATAAACAAATTTTCACTTGTCTTATATGGCAAGATGAGCGTTGCTATTTAAGCAAAATCGCAAGTTTTACCTAATCGGACGACATATATATATATATATATATATATATATATATATATATATATATATATATATATATATATATATATATACATATATAGACACAAAACTCCAGCTGCACTAAGTGGGTTACGAGAGTCTTAACGATTAATAGAGACTGGAGGGAGGCAGACCCCTGATGACTAAGGCTCGTTCTAGCAGCGAACTGCCTGATGAATTAACCAATTAGTGTTAGAAATTGCACACTCTCAGGGTGTAAAATTGACTTAATTACTCTAATCATGGAAATTTGTTATTATGTTTGCTAACCAGGGAGAGCTATTCAATTATCGCTGTTGGAGGGAATGCCGTGGTCGAAACAGTGTGTTAATAGACTGCGTGTACGGGTGTGTGTGTACAGGATTGGTGTACAGGATTGGTGTACAGGGATGGTGGTGTACAGGAATGATGTGCAGAGGTGTATGTGCTCGCGTGCAGGCTAGGCGTGTGTACCTGCATAATGAACGGGGTGGTGTGTACTAGCACTATGTACAATGATGTGAATACAAGAATTTTTGTACATGGATGTTCGTGCCAACATGAAGAACAGGTATGTGAATTTGCTGGAACGTGTGTACGTTAATGCGTGTGCTACTGTGAGTGCATGACTGAGTGCACTTAATTGTAAATAGTGTGATAATGTGTACATGACTTTGTGTGTGTGTGTGTGTGTGTAGATGTGTTGATGACTGGTCGGAGTGTGTGCACTTGTCAGTGAATGAGTTCTTGAAGTATGAATAAGTATAGTAGTGTGTGTGTGTGTGTGTGTGTTTGTTAGTTTTCGTGTGTTCCAGCGCGCGAGCGCTCTCTTACTCCTCTCTCTACAGGCAAGGTTTCATGAATATGTCAACCGCTTATATAATTACTGTAAAAAATGGAGAAACCTTGTTGTTCGGTAAAAACTACAACAGCAGTAGTAACGATATTGGAATATGCTCATTGTTTTCAATCTTGAGTGGTTGTATTGAACGGGCAGAGCTGTGCGGTAATGTTTCATAGTCAACATATTGGTATAGTTCCATTCATTAGCAGTAGAATTATGTTCACGCATTGATAAAGAATGTGGATATGTGATGATGGCATCCTTCATGGCTTTGGGTGGTTGGTAATGGCATGTGATGATGTTGTCCTGCATGGCTCTGAGCCACTGATAATTTAACGTGAGGTTGGTTTCCAGTTGTGCTTTGTGGTTCATAGTGGAATGTGATGTTGATGTCTTGCAATGTTAAATTTATGTGATTAATAATGGTATGTGATGTTGATGAACTGAATCGCTCTGTATAGTTGATAATGAAGTCACATGGTGGTGCCCTTCAGTTTCGTGGTGTAAATAGTATGAAAATTAATCATTAAAGTAGATTAAGAAACGTTATATATATATATATATATATATATATATATATATATATATATATATATATATATATATATATATATATATATAGGTAAATTGGTCAATTAGCAAGAACTCATTTAAAATTAAGTCGTTTCTAAAATTTTCTCTTATACGTTTAAAGATATTTTTTTCATTTATGTTAATGTAAAATTAATAATTTTGTACCAAAACTTAGCTAACCTTATTATAACAAGCGCAATTTAATTGATCCTAATCCAACTAAATATATTTTAGATAAGTTTACAATAATTTAATAATAAACACAATGAAATATATTTTTTCGTTAGATTCAGAATGATTTTGTGAAATTATTGCATACACAAATTTTCGCTTGTCTTATTCGACAAGACATGCGTTGCTATTTATTCAGAATAGCAAGTTTTACCTATTCGGCACGACATATATATATATATATATATATATATATATATATATATATATATATATATATATATATATATATATATATATATATATATATATATATATATATATATATATATATATATATATACATATATATGTATTGAAAACCGCACTGCAAATATTTTTTTCTAATTATGTATGTGTTGTTAAATAGGGTGTTTTATTTACTATTATATACAATGGATTTTTATGGTGTATGTGTTGTTAAATAGGGTGTTATATTTACTATTATATACAATGGATTTTTATGGTGATATGCAACAGTGTTGACAAGAGAGGGACAATACTGTATGTCAGGAGTTTGCCACATGGGAGACATAATGAGACACGCAACAAAAGCTGTATGACGCAGGCATGCAACAAGTTGCACGAAGCAACCCTCATAAAGGCTTGAATGAGGTGAGGCATGCAATTAGTCCCACAAAGTAAAGGCATTAATCAAAGGTTTGCAAAGCGTGCAACAAGTCATCCCCCATGAAAAAAACGGGGAGTTGGACCAGGAAAGCAATGTGGAGTACAACTCAGCGTGATACTGTTGTAATTCGTTGTCTTCACCATGCAAGGGAAGGAGGGGGATGGGTACCGGCTGAGAGTTTGTTCTTAATCATGTGAATTTGTGTTATTCTGCAGTTTCTGGGTCAAACCTGACTGTCTTTATTCCTCTTTTCCCAGATACTGTATAATGGCTTCGGGTTTAGCGCTTCACCATAAATGTAATTACTACTACTACTACTAATTATTATTATTATTATTATTATTATTAAATAAAAGAAGAAGATATCTTCAGCAAGACAAGCCGCTAAAGAATAATAGTTTGGTACGTAAGGGAAGAATGAAAGAAAATCTTGTGGAAACAAGTGAAGCATCGAATAGTTAGTCGAAGTTTTTTTGCTCCACGTGGGTCATTAATTGTTAGTTTTTAAATTACGTTTAAATTGAATTTCAAGAACTGCAGTGAACTAAATTATTAAAGCCAGTGAAAGCCGACATTCTGTAAATTGATACAGCGAATTCATTCTCTGTTCTCTGGGTCAAAAAGCCAGAAAGGATAATTTGCCAGTTTTTTTCCATTTCATATTTAAATATAATTTAAGGATGTTTATCTTTTAAATAACTGAAGAACAGTTGAACTTGTTCAGGAATCTTGACAGCTAAGAAAGTATCATCTACATATCTCTTGTACAATAATGGTTGTAGGAGAGTTATTAAGCCAGTTCTTCTCATGAAGACAGACAAAAAGCATTAACCATAGTTGGGCATAGATAATTACCCATAGTAACACCGACATTTTTTAGACAGTTGTTATGCAATGAATAAACGGTCATAAACTATTAACGACAACAGTTCATGAAACTTAGGATAGTTGAAACCATCTGTACTATCATTGTTCTGAAACAGCTAATCTACTCATATATTTATAGTCTCAAGTAAGAGGAATATTCATAAATAAATATTTTACGTCAAAGCAAGCCATAATACAATTGGGTAATTCAATATTACATATTTTTTACCCAAAGTAAAAAGAATCTTTAACATCGTAAGATTTAGAGGTAACTGATGATTACTATGGCTATTGCTTTTTTAAAAACGTTCATGAAAAGAACTGTCATAATAATGTTCTGCACATTTAAAACCATAATTGTATAAGTGATATACGGACTATACTTTCTCAGCTTTCAAGCCTCTTGATCATTTCCACCTATTTATAGATTATTTAAAGCAATTACAAGTTACCCTTTTTTTCACATTTTGAGTTCAGAATGCATTCACTATATCAATTTTCAGTAAGACCACCTTTATTAATTTATAAGTATACTATCTTCAGTTATGGCAGTTCATTTTAAACGTAATTTAATAGTATATCTTTTTACTGAAGCTTAACCAATATGATCGACTTCACTGGATCTCACCACTAATTGCAATTTCTTAGCTATGTATTAAAGCAGAATGTTGTTTTATATAATTTTATTGATTATGGAAAACAATATAGTAAGCTTTTTGCACTTTCTAACGAGCCTATTGCTACGGTAGGAGAAAAATAAGTGTATATATAGAATCTATCATTTACTGGAAGTAGCTTTAATAACACTATAATAAATTTAATAAATTATATGGGGAATTTTATCCACAGATTTCCTACCTTTCATAATACTTAAAAGAACCTTTTCAATGTAAAACTATTTCTAAGTCCAAAGTCGTTTACTGTCTATCATTATACGTGTATGAGATGTAAGTCTTAGTGCATTGGTAAGACGAGGCTGTAGCTCAGGGCTCGAATTGTTGAACACCTGTGTAAATATTTTGGAATACATAAACCCTCATGTTCCACTATCAGAGAACACGCGAGAGAGCGATCATACCAGCGATCACTCTTGCAAAGGGTAAGCCAGTTGGCCTTCAGAAATGAAGCTAATGTTAACAGAAAGAAGCTCTCTTCATTTTCCATCTGAAGCCGAATAGCGGAACTGTTGAGAGTTATTGTGAACTGATGTGTTTTTAGTAACATGGTGAATTTTGCATTGTGAATGTTCTTTGATTTTTCACTTGAATATATATATATATATATATATATTATATATATATATATATATATATATATATATATATATATATATATATATATATATATATATATTATACACATAGACCGTTTCCCACCAAGGCAGGGTGGCTCGACAAAGAAAACCTTTCATCATCACTCACTCCTTCACTGTCTTGCCAGAGGCGTGCTTATACTACAGCTACAAAACTGCAATATTAACACCCCTCCTTCAGAGTGCCGGCACTGTACTTCCCCATCTCCAGGAATCAAGTCCGGCCTGCCGGTTTTCCTGAAACCCTTCACAAATATTACCCTGCTTACACTCCAACAGCACGTCAAGTCCTAAAAACCATTTGTTTCCATTCGCTCCTAACACGCTCACGCACGCTTGCTGGAAGTCCAAGCCCTCGCACATAAAACCTCATTTACCCCCTCCCTTCAACCTTTTCTAGACCGACCCCTACCCCGCCTTCCCTCCACTACAGATTTATACACTCTCGAAGTCATTCTATTTTGATCCACCCTCTCTACATGCCCAAACCATCTCAATAACCCCTCCTCAGCTCTCTGGATAATAGTTTTGGTAATCCCACATCTCCTCCTAATCTCCAAACTACGGATTCTCTGCATTATCTTAACACCACACATTGACCTCAGACATATATATATATATATATATATATATATATATATATATGTGTGTGTGTGTGTTGTGTGTGTATGTGCGCGATACAGTGGCAAACAGGCGAAAAAAAAATAGAGAAGGGAGATACTAGTGTAGAACTCAGACTTATAGCCAGTGAGGATACTGTAGCCCCAAGGACGTCATTACAGCACAAGCTCTGTAGGACAGACATCCACCTAGAGTTCACAGTACCAACATTGTCAATATTCAACTCTTTTTTATTTAGAAGGAGAAGTACATGTACAAAAGATTTCATTTAGATTTTAGAAAGTTAAGCTGACTGAACGAAGACAGCGTAAAATCCAATCATATTGTGAACTTGTATACAATTTCAGTTAAACTTAACAAAGTGAAATCTGATGAATTTGTGTGGATTATTATTATATTCATGGGTAATAGCTAAAACCGGAGGGATAATTCAGCGCCTGGTAATAAAATAGGTTTTGCGCAAGTAAAGGAAGGGTATCTCTAATTGTTTGGATCAAAATCCCTTCACCAAGCATCAATTACGCTTCAGTTACGTGGTGAAACGTGACAGGAAATAGTTTATACTTTTCAGAATAAACTGTACTTTAAACCATCATGGATATTAGCAACAACGTTATGTATACTATTTACGTGAGCGTTTGAGCAGTGCTTCCATAAAATACCCATCATGTGCCTTGATATCGGTGAGCGAATCTTCATCCCTGGAATTGGAGCTACCATTCCCTTTGATCAACCCTAACCATCTCTCATTGCACATGCGCGGTGTGACCCCAGTAGGTTAATCGCTTCCCTCTGATTATAATAAGAATAATAATTCATCTAAACATACGTTCTGCTGTACCATTGTTAAACGCTCTTGAGTCTTCATCACCAGCTCAAATAAGTATTATATTTAACATTCAACACTTATAAATGTTAACACAGCTTTTCGTGTTTATCTTCTTCACTGCAAATCCACTCACAGGGAAATTAAATTTAGTTGTGCAAAGTGTTTTTTAAAAGAAGTGAGGATGGAGTTAGCAGAGTTCCGCTGCTTGAGGCTTTCTGGCGAGGGTATGAAAGACTCGTTTTGAGCTTAGTGTTTACCTTGCTGGTCCTGTGGCAGCGCCCCGAGAGGCCAGTCACTCTTTTATGGCCAAAAGCTCGACACCTTGAGACTGCCACAAATGTTTCTCGCTCTTCAGAGGCAAAGCTCGCGTCATTTAAGTGGGGGAGAGGGGTACCTTGATGCCGGTGAAGGGCTCTTGAGGCAAGGAATTGGAGCGTTTCTCTCCTTTGTAGGAGAGAAACCCGGTTATCTGCCATTCTCCAGGTGCTGTATTACCCAGTTAATTTAAGAATATAAATTCATGTTGGAACTGTAAATTTGTTTATTTTGTACAGCCATCGCATTTACTTTGCTTTCTATAATTCGTTTTTTCTGTAATGTAAAACTTGTTGTGCAAATCTTTTTATTCGTTTTCGTGGTGAGGAAAATTAGTTAATTTTGCTGTAAAAGATTTTAAAAATTATATAGAAGAGCTTGTCATATCGTAGACTTTTTCTTTTTAATTATGTCGTTTTTTATTTCCGTTGTAAAGAAAATGAGCTAATTTTGCGGACGGTAGATATATAAAATTAATTGTGAGAGACATTTTATTTTGTTTGTTTCATGTACCATTTTTTATAAAACTAAATGAAGACATGTTGCTAGATTCTAATATATATATTTTTTTTAAAATTTAAAGGGAAGAGATAAATACATTTCTTCGAAGTGTCTATAAAACTGATGTTTTGTGATGTACAGAGAAAAATGGAAGAACTATGCAGATATCTTCCAGATATTATATGTTCATGTCAGGTCGTCTCAAGTGTGAATTTTACGATATAGTAACATTTTCCAGAGTCACCGAAGATCACTAGTTTGCTGACTACTGGAAAAGTGGCTGACAGGTCTCCTTCCCCCCTCACACACTAACATATAATATATATATATATATATATATATATATATATATATATATATAGTTTGTACAATTATGTCTATGGATAATGGCAGACTGGCTCACATACGCTCACGTACAACAAAAATACAAACTAAAGCACTTAATGTTAGTGCAATAGAAAATGTAAAATGGACTAGAAAGGACATTGTTAAATCTGCAATTTTTCAATCACAAGTATAGATCAATTCTGCATACATAAATTTTAAAAGGGAAATATTTTTTGGTCAAAGAACAATAAATATGTGATAAATATTACAATAAATCAGTTAAAAACATAACAGTTAAACTAAGAATATTGCCAAAGAGACAAATAAATACAAATGTTGTGAGGGGCCGCAAACATTCATGCAGGGGAGTTAAAGCTGTCATATTCCATCACAAAGGGACCTCAGGAGGACGGAGATAAAGTCCTAGCGGAATGTTGACTCAGGGAATCCTGTCAGAGAATGATATTGCGGCGCGAAAGGAGAAAAACGAGAGAATATACTGCTGGTATTAGATACAGAGGCGGAGATTGGAATAGAGAAAGGATATTATACATCAGGGAACTATCTTGAGGCGCAACCCCAACTTAGCTTCCAAAACTTTAAATTTATCCTGATGTCAGCAAAAGCGCGTTAAACCACCAAACCTCACTTACTTTGTAATGTAAATTGCGATGCTGATTGTTGCAACGAGATCCGTAATGGCATTTCCTGAGTGGCACTCTGTGTCAGATCGTTGTTGCGAGACTAGAACAATGTGCTGAGGTCCTGAGGTTTTACAAAATATGAAAATGATGTTATTTAAGATGGTAGCTGGTATTAAACAAGGAAAGACTTCATTATTTCGTCGAACTTTAGTTAAACTCAGGTAAAAGTTGTATCATTGGTCATGTCCGACTTGAATGATTTACAGAAAATGCTTAAAAATCAAATTGCCTTTTTTTTTTTTTTTTTTTAACATTTCATTAAGTCGTGCTCTGGAAACTGTTCCTGGCTTGTGCTTTACTTTATCACCATACTGATGGATATCATATCGATAAATCACAAGAAAATCTGATGTTTCCTAAAGCCCCCCTCACTCTGGGCGAAACATCGTGAAATAAAACTCTCCCCTTCCTATTGTTTTCTTTTGCCATACTTTTGTATTACAAACAAATAACTATATTCAGTTAACATTTAAGAATATCTCAGACTCCATTTTCCCTGTATTGAGCATTTACTTAATTAAGTAAGATTGTGTGCATCAGCAATATGCTGTTATCCTATGCTATATTAGTGTTACTTAAAGGAAACAAAGCTAGATATATTCTCCCGTCATATTCCATAACACAGAAGGAATTACACGGAAAATCATGAAATCTGTCAGCCTGAGCTGCGAGACATCAGTATCTCAATGAGGTTATCTTAATGTTTTCTATTGCAAAGAGATTATCGTAAAGCTTTCTACTGTGGTTTCAGAGGCTTCAAAGCGCCTGAGTTACTGTTACTTGGAAAATGGCTGGACGGAGGATGTAGTTGTGGGAGGAAGTATTGTCAGTAGAAAGCACAGACACACGATATGAAGATACTATCCACGCAGCCTCTTCTCTCATTCATCATTACTACATCTTCCTTCAAGGTGTTGAATACATTGATACTGGTGAAGGGCTCTGGATCCGAAGAATTGAAGCTACCCGTTTTCTTCTTCGCGTTAAACTGAGTATGACCCATTCGCCAGGATTAGCCCTTCAAAGTAAATAAAAATTTTTTTTCCTTTTATTGCACCATCTGCTCTTCTAACGTTTAACATTTTAAGCTTGTATTACTTTTAGCCACTGTTTCTTACCTATTCCTTCTTTTATTCTCACTTCTTTCTCTTATATCCGTCTTAGCACTCGTGGCCTGTTCCAACAACTTTTTTTTCTCCACCACTCTTCTCTTCCTGCCTTACCCCCTCCCCTCTCTCTCTCTCTCTCTCTCTCCTTAACATCGTTAAGTTGGGAACCACCTCTCCTCTTCAGCCACTTCCTGAAATGCTTTTTGGTGTTCACAAATCCTGAGTGACTCCACGCTGCAGCCTCTCCTACACTACAATCTCTACATGCATTCTCCTCTACATTACTCTCTCCTTCCTCTACATTACCCTCTCTTCTCATACATTTCTATCTCCTTCTACATTACTTTCTCCTCTTACATCACTTTCTCCTTCCTGTTACTTTCTAAAAAGATTTTATTATCTGTACTGAAATGTACAATTGGTTAGAGCAGAAGCAGCTGACATATTCTTTACGAAACAACACAGCACTAAATGACTACCGAATGCGTTTTGGTTGATTTACAAAGCATCCTTCAACCCTGGCGAAGGTATTGTTGCTTGCCTCCCCTTGATTGCCTTCCATTGTAATGGTGGCTTAGCCATACGGGGTTAGCTTTTACCCTCGCAGGTAGTAATTATTATAGTACCTAGATAAATCACCTTCTAACAATTATGTCTAAACTCTGTAAAGAAAACATGTGATCCAATTTCTTGCAAAACAAAAATCGCCCACGAGTACATGGCTGTGTCCTCCACTCCTCGAGTATTCATTCGTCAACAGGCAGGGCTGAGTGCCTGAAGCTCTGTTGGCTCTGCAATTCTCACTCTTTCTTCAGAGCTAAATAGAGGCTTTTTTTTCTATTTAGCTAATTAAAAAGATGAGTTATTTGTCCGACCCAAACATTGCCAGGGCATGAAGAGTCTTGCATCCCCGTTTGCAAATGCTTAGAAGATGTGTTCTTGTTCTTTTGAGTGAAAAAATGAATCTGTTTGTTTGATGTGTATTAAATTAATATGATTTGTTCTAAGACCCGAAAAAAATCTGCTGGAAAGAACTAACACTGACAACAAGATGTAAGAATACTTTTGCAAGCAAAACAAATTATGAGTGACAAAGGAAATGTGTTGCAATTTAACTACACACACACACACACACACACACACACACACACACACACACACACGCACCACACACACGCACGCACACACACACGCACGCACGCACAAGCACGAAGGAGGGAGAGAATCAAGAGCCCCTGATCAAAGAACTGGATCTACACTCAAGAATCTTCCAGTTGATCAATCTTAATTACCCCCTATTCCCAAGGGGCTGTGCGGCCCATACGTGTTTAGAGCTTCCCCCGGGGGGTGAAAATCTTATTTCAGTAGCAGGAATAACAGATTTGCATCCACTCAGATGGTGAGTTAAAAAAAAAAAACTGGAATCATTTAGATTTTTCGTTTCTTTAAGGTTGGCTTTTGTGTTATGCACTGGGAGGTATCTCTGTGCGTGTCTTAGCTAATACCAAATAGTATTAAGTTAGCATAATTCAATACTTCAGTAACATAATACCGGAAATAGATTACATTTTAAAATCCATTACTGACAGCAGATGAAAATTGGAAACGGAAAATAGTTATTGGAAAATGATGGGTGACTTTGTTTATATATGCAGACGCGCGCGCGCGCTCGTACGTCAGGGCCATACACGTACATTTGTGTGTATACACATACGTAAGTATGCATAAACACGTACATACGCACATAATCACATATATGCATTCATATATAAGTACATACGCACGCATACACACGTGCACTTGTCATCAAACACGCACAAATGTGCTCTAATTAGTACATACACACAAGTGCGATCATACACACTTTTACACACACACACACAGGCAGGAACCATACATAGCTTTAAGACGAGGTATGATAAAGCTCATGGAACAGGGAGAGAGAGGATCTAGTAGCGGTCAGTGAAGAGGCGGGGCCTGGAGCTAAGTCTCGACCCCTGCAACCACAATTAGGTGACTACAATTAGGTGAGTACACACAAACACATACAAATCAACATAAAAATCAATACTTCTACAACTGCTATGACTCGCCACTTCTTCTACTGGGTCAACTTTAACAATATCTGTCAGCACGTTTCCGTACTGAAAAAGCCTGCCCTGCAAGCGAAACGTCTCTCCAATAAAGATGTCAGGTGTTGCACATCTGTCTTATTTTGCCAGTTTCTCGGTATTAAGTACCAGCACCTTGTGTGACACAGCAGTAGTATGGAGTCTTGCTACAGGGAAATCTTCTACAATTCTATTGCTAAAAAATATATGTAATTCACGCTAAACCCATGTGGGTCATTCAGCGTTAGACGTAATGGAGGCTTGATCCTTCTTCTGCTGAGCGCGAGACAGACGAGGCTTCTAATCTGTACTCACCTATTACAAAAAAAAAAAAACGAGTCAAGCGAGACGAAAGCTTTCGTCTGTCATGTCGGAGTTCGTTGGTTCGAACCAACGGTGTTGACTCGTTATTGTAATCGCTGGCCAGCCTTATGGACTTGACCTATTTCCACTATTGGGTACCTCCCACCTGTGACAACGTCTACGAGTGTTTCAACTCACCACTTTTTCTTCTGGCTCTATTATAAAAGTCCCTGTCATCATGTGGTTGTGTTAGATTATAAAAATCTTGATGTAAGGGCGAAACTTATCTCCAGTAAAGATACCCAGGTGTTACACATGTGTTACACATGTGTTACACATGTACCTTATTTGTGAACCTGACGGTATTGTATATCCTTAATCTAATGAGAAATGATAAGAGACTAGAGATGATGCGAAGGTTTGCAATGAGAGGGGTATAGGAACTCACGGTAATAGACTTCGAGGAGAGGCTTGTGGAACTCAGCATAACACTAGAGAGAGAGAGAGAGAGAGAGGGAGAGAGAGAGAGAGAGAGAGGGAGTTGGAGAGAGGACGCCCTAGAAGGGCATACAAAACAATACGAGAATTAGGTAAGACTGGAAAACTAAATCTTTTTTTTTTTTTGGGGGGGGACTCGAGAAAACGGAGTCAGAGGAGAGAGAGGACAGCTAAAGACGCAAATTTTTAAGACATGTGAAACAATTTGTTATCTATACTGACAAGACGTCATGCCTGCTCATCAGGCTTTCTTAGTCGCAATACAGGGAAGACAGCAAAAGTCGTGGAGATATAGATATGAGGTGATCATTCCCTCAGTATGGAGAAGCAACAAGATTGTGGTCAGCCCCTCAACGTTGCTGAGTGGAATAAGTTTGAGGTGGTCATCAAGATTGAGGGACTGATCTATTTAAACATAGTACCTGTGAATTTCGACTGAAGAAGCCTGCGCTGAGCAGGTGAAACGTCTCGTCAATAATATCAAATTACTGCATGTATTGTTTTTCTACTTGTCGGTATTGTATACCAATTATATAATGACGCTAAAGACGTAGATGAACCACATTGAAAATGTACTCAAACTAGGTTAATTTTACGATCATATGTGCAGTAAGAAGCTTAATGTCATGGTTCAATGAGTCCTTACTTAAAAAAATTACGTATCGCTGCAACTCCCGTTTGCTCAGCGTAAAGTTAAATGATGCATCGCAGATGAGAGGACCACATCAACTTGCCGGTCACTTGCTTCACTTCCAGTTCCTCCAACGGAGCTGCCAAGATGAAAGGCAAACTTGAACCCAAGTAATTTGTGGACTATTGCTCAACTTAGGAGACTGGCATTCGTCTCTCGCCCTCCAAGACGGTACTAACTATGTGGAATTTTTAAATGAACATATTTTGGGCTATTCCAAGTTTATGTTTTGTTTGAAAGGATAAATTCCGGGTGCATGTCGGCTGGAGTGATCATAAGACGTAACGTGATATACTCAGTGTAGCATGGAATAATGGCCTTTGTGCGTCGCAGACAAACTTATCTCGTTAGCTTGATTCTTTAATATAAGCGAGGGAGGGATCAGCGTTGCAACACACAAAGTCTGCGTCTTGATGGTACTCTTTACATTAGTCGGGAGTAAGATGTATATCTGGGTTGGACAGTAATGCATAAATAGGGTAAATAAGATTTTTTTTTATCGCATTTAATATTACAGAGAAACAGTTTTCGTCACAAAACTATTGATGTGAAGCAAGGTCTTTGAATTTTACAGTGACAAAGAGGCTGGAGGCAGCGGAGATGTCTTGTTTGAGAGCAATGTGTGGTGGGAACATTGGGAACATTATACGGGATTTCGAAGTGTGTAAATTAGAATACGTAAAACATAATGTAATGTGCAGAGGAGGGGTTGTTGAAGTAGTTCGTTCATCTAGTAAGAATGGAGCAGAAGAGGATGACCAAGAGGGTATATAAATCTCTAGTGAAAGGAAGGAGGAGTAGGAAAAGTCCCAGGAAGAGTTGAAGGATGGGTGTGAAAGACATTTTAAGTGATTGTGGCTTGAGCATCCAGCAGGCTTGAGCATCCAGCAGGCTTGAGTGAGTGTGTTAGAAAGGAGTGATTAGGACTTGATGTACTGATTTAGTGTGGAAACGTAACATTTATGAAGGAAGTCAGAGGTAGAACTGAAGGTTGGATATACAGTGCCTGCATTCTGAAGGGTGGGGATGTTGCAGTTAGGAGAGCCATTTGAAGTATGATATCCACTCAGTTCCAGCAAGACAGCTACTGAATAAAGGATAGTGAATGTATTTTCCTTTCATGGACACAGAATACTGGTATAGTGAGGGAAACTGAAAATTATTTAGTCTGTCTTTTAGTTTGTCTGCTCTGTTCCTCTCCTAAAGGCGTCATACCCACCTGTCAGAGCTTTATCCAAATAGATTTTGTATAATCTGGAAATATTTTAATTCGTAATCGGAAATATATCTCACTTCCCTCTCTTCTCCCATCCATTCCTGTTCTCTATCCACATGCACCTACATGCTCACAAACTATACATGCTCGCTCAGTTCCCCTTATACACCCCTCGAAACTCGCATAATTAAATCATATACGGTTACAAATTATGTGCATGTATGTATGTATATGTGTGTATGTATGTATGTATGTGTGTATGTATGTGTGTGTATGTATGCATGTACTCATCAATTTGGACTTACCTATATGTAATTACAGGGCCGAATCTCAGCTCCTGCCCCAGCCTCTTCGCTTGGCGCTACTAGGTTCACACACTCCTGGCTTCGAGAGCCTTATCGTACCTCTTCTTAAAACTATGTATGGATCCTGCCTCTATCACTTCATTCTCCATGTCGTTTCATTTAATGACTACAAAGGCTGAAGAAATACTTCTTAACGTCCCAGTGACTCATCTGTGTTTCCGACCTCCATGTGTACCTTCATGTTCCCGTTTCCCATCTCTCAAAAAATCTGTCCCTATATGTATGTATGTATGCATATATGTATGTAGATATATGAATGAATGTATGTATGTATGTATGTATGTATATATATATATATATATATATATATATATATATATATATATATATATGTATATGTATATATGTATAGGTATGTATATCGTTTGAAAAAATCCCACTTTAAAAATCGACAAGTTACAACACTACGAATATTTTGAGCTTCACTCTAGCAACCTTCTAAGTCAGCCAATCTTTTAATTTTTTTTCATTCGTTAAAAATTGTACGCCTGATATTGAACGATACTCCCGTCGTTGTCTGACGTAAGCCACATTCCTTTTTTTTTTAATTTCCCCATTCTGACTCACTAAATCGCAATAACGCGAGTGCAAACAAATCACAGAACGTGTGGGTCACGCCACAGCCTCTCTAGTATGGAATTCCTCTTTGAAAATCTTGCATTTGTGGTCACAGTGGTGACCCATGCTAGCCTCCCTATGGTGTATAGAAATATACCTAATTGGACGAATTCTGTGGTTAGCACACTGGCCTGTAAGTTTTAGCACTCACCTACCACGAGTTCGATCACCACCCGTTCATTGAAATTCCCCTTATGTTGATTAACTACACTGACCATCTATGGTTTCAGTTCTCATTTAAAGTATTTCAAACTAATTTTGGGACGATGAATTCAAATCTAAGATGACTTTTGCTCTAACACGTACAGTTTCTGCGACATATCACCCCATGGTGAACCATTTTACCAAGACATGGAGAAGAGATTTCAGGGAAAACTGACGACTACTGCTGCACGCTGGTGCCTGAGAGCCATACTGTAAATATGTTTGTATGACGGCATAGATATTTCTAATATTTTTCTTTTGCATATATATAATGAATTTACTTTAAAAAATATCTCTGTATAACATTTTATTTTCAATTGTTACGTAATGTATATTATGCAGTTCTTCAACCTTAAATAGCCAAAATATTGATCAAAATTAACGTAAACTATCAGTTTGGTTTCTGAACCGGATAAGTTAAAATGTATTGGTTAATATTACATGTAAATATTGCTTAACATACATTAACATAGAATAACAAGCAACTGCAATTCGGCTTTAAATGCTTGCTCAAATTGGAGAACAGGTAGCTAAGGTGCCCCTCCACACCTATTTCCAGCCTCATCTCTCCGTGTATGTATGAATAAGGTAATTTCCACCTGGATTGAGTGCAACATTGAGATAAATGAGCAACTCGATGAAGAATGAGACACTTGTGCAACATATGGAAATCATTACTGAGGAAACGTTTCGTCAGCCAGTGACATCTTCAGTCCGATACAGAGAAGAACGGTGGAGGATGAGGAGTTTGAGGTAATCAGTCCCACAGCCTGGAGTCGATGTGTTCAGTCCATCAATCTTGAGAAAAGTACCTTTCTCAAGATTGATGGACCGTAAACATTGACTCCATTCTGAGGGACTGATTGCTTTAAACTGCTCCTCATCTACCACAGTTCTTCTCTGTATTGGACTGTAGAAGCCATTGGCTGGCGAAACGTTTCCTTAATAAAAATTCCCAAATATTCCCCAAGTGTCTCATTCTTCAACTTATCAATTTTCTAAATCATTTAAATCAACAACTTGAAGAAGGATAAGTACAGCGACAGGTTTATCATATATTGCATAGAAATTAATACAAGGAATGAATCAATTTTAGCAAGAAACAGTGAATAAAATAGTAAAAAACAGAAATAAAAAAAATGATGTCCTTCAACTTAAGAGGTACTGATGCAATAGCTTTGAGAAGGTCCGTTGCCTCACATGTGACCGGACTAGTTAGCAGTAACGATTGAAATGACTGAACGAATATATTAAGTTCTGGAGGAACCTGAGAGAGTTGGATATAACAAAGTGCATAATCTCACTCTGATGAAGAAAAGAGCAAAATTATTAAATATACCACTGATAAAGATTTATACTTCTCAAAGTGTGGGAGACGAAGGGCATTGATGCTTATTGTATTTTTCACATAAGTAAGTAGAACTACCCCTGCATTTCCTCGGATTAAATTTCATTATCCTCCATTTCCCCCTGTGCTGTATTAATCTTTTCCATGTACAAAATAATAATTTTAATCAGCAGAGACATTTTTCAATGTAGCCATCTCATGGTCGCTGTACAAGTGACAACAATTCCTGAAAACTTTTCTCTGGGTGAGGATAAGGTGTCCCTCAACCATGTTATTATCTTGTTGTTGTTGTTGTTAGTGGTGGTTATTGTGGAAGTGGTGGTGGTGATGGTGGTGATGGTGGTTATTGTGGAAGTGGTGGTGGTGATGGTGGTTATTCTGGAGGTGATGATGGTGGTTATTGTTGTGGTGATTGTGGTTATTTTTGAGGTGGTGATGGTGGTTATTGTGAAGGTGGTGGTGGTGATGGTGGTTATTGTGGAGGTGGTGATGGTGGTTATTGTGGAGGTGATGGTGGTGGTTATTGTGGAGGTGGTGGTGGTGGTTATTATGGAGGTGGTGGGTATTGTAGAGGTGGTGGTGGTGATGGTGGATATTGTGGAGGTGGTGCTGGTGGTTATTGTGGAGGTGGTGGTGATGGTGGTGGTTATTGTGGAGGTGGTGGTGATGGTGGTTATTGTGGTGGTGGTGATGGTGGTTATTGTGGAGGTGGTGGTAATGGTGGTGGTTATTGTGGTGGTTGTGATGGTGCTGGTGGTTATTGTGGAGGTGGTGGGGATGGTGGTGGTTATTGTGGAGGTGGGGGTGATGGTGGTGGTTATTGTGGAGGTGGTGATGGTGCTGGTGGTTATTGTGGAGGTGGTGGTGGTGATGGTGGTGGTTATTGTGGAGGTGGTGGTGGTGGTGGTGGTTATTGTGGAGGTGGTGGTGATGGTGGTGGTTATTGTGGAGGTGGGGGTGATGGTGGTGGTTATTGTGGAGGTAGTGGTGATGGTGGTGGTTATTGTGGAGGTGGTGGTGATGGTGGTGGTTATTGTGGAGGTGGTGGTGATGGTGGTGGTTATTGTGGAGGTGGTGATGGGTTTTATTGAGAGTGGAAAAGTAATACACTCATATGGGTCATGCAGTGAAAGGGGAAAATGGGAGACACTCAGTGTACATCAGCTCCAACACCTTGGATCATGAGTCCTTCACGAGTATGAGGGCACCTCCCCCACCCCCACAACCTACCTTCCATGGAGGGAGGAGACCTCTGTTGCTCACTTGAATATGTAATCCAGATTTTTATTGTCGAGCTCCGGACAATAAAGGAAAGTGATCAATTATATTGCTTCGGATTACCATTACATTTTATTTTTCCGGACGCAGATGAGCGGATATTGCTGGGAGAATATATTCATGAGTCGATGAACGCTCTAATGACGATCAAGATGATGATTGGATCACTGCTGGGAGAGGGCTCTGCGGACTCGTGGATGTGTGTACGGAAAAGACACCGTCTCATTAGAGAGGAATTCCTAGGGGGAGTAGAACAAGTCTGGTTTGTAACAGGGATTGCTAATGACGGCAGAATCACAACCACACATTCACATACACACATATACGTCTGGAGAGTGATGTAGTGGAGGCAGGATCCATACATAGCTTGAAGAAGAGGTACGATAAAGCTGAAAGAGCAGGTAGTGGACCTAATAGCGACCAGCGAAGAGGTGGGGGACAGGTGTGACTCGAATCCTGCAACCACAAATAGGTAAGTATACACACACACACACCCACACACACACACTTGCAACCATATATTTTTTAATAATTCCATCATATTGGAAACTTATGCTATTGTTACCCCTGTGAATCATGCTGCCCAATAAATCCAACATTCCAACGAACTTCTTCACTAGCAGCTGGGAATGTCTGTCTCTCATACACGCCACATGAACACTCTCCCATCCACATGACAGTTGATCCTAATTTCTGTCAGCATCTGTCAGTACTTTTTTCCCCTATTATTGTGCCCGTCACCACTGTTATTATTGTTGTAGTTATTATTATCATTATTATAATTATATTATTATTGTTGCTGTTGTCATTATTGATTTTTATTATTATTATTATTATTGTCACATTATGAAGCTTAAGCACCGTCGTGGTTCTCTTTAGATGTAACAGTGAACTGTTAACTTTTAAAGGTTGCCTTGATGCTGCAGCGATCGCAATCCAAAGAATCAGAGGTACTCCTTTCACAGGTGAAACTTGATTATTTCCTATTTTCCCTGAAAATTATGACCTTGGGGACAATTCCTATGCATACACATTGTAATCCTCCGGTTGCACATAAAACTATTTATTATTTTTTAAGGGATTTAACGATAGAAATATGTAACAGAAACATTTTACCCTCTGTCCCTCTAACGTAATGCGGCTCAAGTGTAAAGGTGACAGGAGATTAGAGTTGAACTTCATTAGATTCAAGACTGAACCAAGGAAGTGGTTTGAAGCATGAAGGAGCAGGAGGGAGAAGAAGATAATGAGGAGTCAGGAAGAGGAAAATTAAGAGAATAGATCAAGAGGAAAATGACGAAAAGGAGATTCAAATGGAAAGGAGAATAAGTCGAAAGAATAAGCGTACCTGAACTTAAGGATAAAAGAGTCGGAAAGGAAGAAGAAAGAGAAAAGAGAGGGTAGAACAATTAATTTATGCAAATGCCCAGGGAAGGGAGATGTATTGTCTTTTCTAAAGGGTTTTTGATCCGAGGAAATACAGCTACCCTTTCCTTTCTCGAATCTATCGTAATTACCGCCCATTTGTCACAGTGTAACTCCTAATGGTTTAGAGCTACCTTTTATAATAATGATAATAATTATAATATAATTATTGGTATTATTATAATTATTATAGTTAATAATAACAATAAAAATAATACTAGTAATTATATTAAGAATAATTAATAATTTACTTGAGATACTAAAGTAAAAATCGTCTGATGAAACAGAATACAAAATAAAGTTTTGAATTACTACGAAAGAGACAATTAGGGGAATAATGGTGACACAATGACCTCTTCAAGAAGTAATAAAAGGGACTCCATTGAGATAAGACTCGAGTAAGCGAAACAGTTTAGCCGAATCCCTGAAGACTATCAAATTAGTGGAAGGGATCACTGAAAGGCTCTAGATCCAAGGGAGTGGAGTCTCCCTCCCCTTCCTCCGATGAAAGAAAATTTACCTCCCATTCTTCAGGAGCTGTAACGCCTCCTACGGGTTGAGCGCTTCCCCATGAATGCAGTAGAAACGGTGTAAAATCTTGTAGAGCAAAGAGAGTGAACTGATAAAACAGGCATTAACAAAACAAAAAAAGCCAACAAATCCTGCTTTTGTTATATATTTCTCTTCAGTTTAGAAGACCCACAATGACTGTACAGTACCACAGGCGATACTTTTTTTTCCTCACATTATTGTTCCCCGTTGCAACAAATTCAAGAGTATACCATCAGAGTTTAGCAAAGACGGTGGTTATATTCGCTTTGCAGTTGCCAATATTAAGAGCCATTCCTTCTCTCAGACAATGGCCAGAGGAGAAAAGACCGGAGTAAAGTTGGTGCTTGAGATGGCCAAATGGCTCTGGGTCGACAGAATGCTTGTGATAAAGCACTGCCGGCTAATCAGTACCAAAGGACTGAAATTGGATATTTTCCAACAATTCCTAATTAATTCGGTAAATTAATTGAGCATAAGTTAGTGACAATATAAATTCACGTAGATTAAAAATTCAAAACACATTCCGTTTTCACTACTATGAATATATCTCCTAGCTGTAATTTTTCTCACCAAAGCAAAGCGTTGACTCTCTGCTAACCTTCGATAGTTACGAACTTTGACACACGAGTGTCAGTCCTAATAACTGCTTTTGTTGTGGCCTAAAAACCATCATCACGACCACACACTTTCTGAGTTATTGCGAAAGTCTTTCCTTTCGACCGTTTTAACGATAACGACCTTGATCGCTTGCCTAGTTTACCCAGATAGACCTCGGCATTTCTTGCTGTGATGGATTAACCTTAAGTATCTTTTGACTGAAACTCTTCCTCCTATGTCAGTGTCGACCATGACCTGATCTATTTGTATTCCCAGACTTAACATACAATTCCTGTGCGCGCGCACGCCCCAACACGCACATGCGCACACTTGTAAGGGTGCGCTATCACACACACACATTAACACATCCTAAAGAGAGAGAGAGAGAGATCTTTCATATTACTGTTCTAAGATTATGTAAAATTAATGAGAAAATTACGAAGACTGTCAAAAACTTCAGAACGTTTGTAAGGTGTTCCAGGAGTGGTCAAAAAAGTGGATGCTAGAGATCAACACCGGCAATTTCACAGCAATGAAAATGAAAAGGGAAACGAGGGCGAAAAAAATAAATATAACAAAGCAACGAAAAGAGCACACCCAAACACTCTCTCTCTCTCTCTCTCTCTCTCTCTCTCTCTCTCTCTCTCTCTCTCTCTCTCTCTCTCTCTCTCTCTCTCTCTCTCTCTCTCTCTCTCTCTCTCTCTCCTCTCCCCTCTCTCTCTCTCTCGCTGGTAAATTACTATATTTGGAGAAAGTCGTGACACCAGCTTTATCCAAGGAAGGCGAGGATTCCTATATCAAGATTCCCTGTATCAAGATTCCCTGTATCAAGATTCCCTATATCAAGATTCCCTGTATCAAGAGCCCCTCACCTCCATCATCGAGCCTCCGTTGAAACTAACCTCTGGATAAACAAACTATATAGCACTGGATGTAAACACCAGACTGGCATTTCTAAGAATAATATACAGACACACTAATATAGAATCCTTCAGGACATTATATATATATATCGCACGTACGACACACCTTTTTCAGGGAAAATATGAAGAATGGACACGACGAGGTTATTTAATCTAAGTAAAACTAGAATGATAGAACTGAAGTGCAAACATAACAGTCAGATGAATCACAGATGTCAGAAACTTTGCGAGGAATGGCATAAAGAGTTCTTTTTCTCGATTCGAGCAGTTGACTTCAAAGATTATTCTTCCAATGATGGTACAAATTAAAGAGAAGTGTCTTCTTCTGCAGTTTTTATTGTGCTAGTTCAGGATGTCTATTATCTGTTCTTTTAAAGCTGTGCTTTTAAAAAGCGAACGATTTAGCCAGACCAAGTTAAACAAGGAAAAGTTAAGAGGTAGGTTCACTGGCTGAAGCACAATTATCGCGAACTCACCTACGTAATCATAACCATATTTTTTTAAAGGGGTGGACCAGTAAGCCAGCGGAAGGCCTCGGTTAGATGACCATAAGCACCAACGGCGGGTTATCAATTGAGAAAGACCAGCGTCAGTAAACATTTGTTCTGTTTCCTGACGAATCTTACATAACCTAACCTATCACCTACGTAATTACATGCACAGTGTCGACCTTGACCTGATCTATTTGTATTCCCAAACTTAACATCGTTTAAACCCTGTGTACTATATTATATTATAAAGTACACAACATATATGTTTATTTACAAAAGACTGTGTTTTGTGAATAGCAGAATATTCCGATGGCCTTAAGGAAATGCCTCTTATTTTCCTCGAAGACATATTATGTTTCTGAGGCGTTAATATATGATGTTCATTATTTACAACTGGAAATCAAATGGATATTAGCAAATTTGGGTTTAATATTTTTTGCATAATGAATAAGGCTGTCTCTCACAGTGAAATATGAGTGTTTATTTATGACCAGTATGCTAAGAAAGTTTAAGTGGTGTGTGTGTGTGTGTGTGTGTGTAACACCAATGTTTTATTAAATCTTACTCTTTGGAAATAATCAAAATATGCCCAGTGTAGGTTGACGTGAATTCCTTCTCGCCATCAGCACTAGAGTTAAAAAGTGCAATATGGCTTAAATGTCTAAAGTCGTAACTCTCCAAACAAACTGTATTTGATACCTCCTCTGGATCAAGTGTATATTTCAAGCCTAACTTTCCCTCGTTTTGGAGATAATGATCACCGCGCCATTGAGAGTGTCTGCAGCTGAATTTCATGTCAGAACGAACAAACTTCAGCTCTTGAAAGTAAGATTGTCACATTGATATTTCGAAGTTTTTCTTGCACACATAAGGGTTTATAGTTTTGGAAGTTTGAGCCGAATTACGTTTCCTCAATGATATGAACACAAATCTACTTCGAATATTTGGCATGCCTCTGGATGTATTTGAGGGGTTGAGCTCTTTCTCTTGAACCCTCCTTTTCACTTCGATTACCTTGCGTAACTTATTCCTTGCCCTTCTGGGCTCTGCCATACCTTCCTTCGGATTCAGTTAGTACTGAGTTGACTTCAACTACATCCAGTCAAAGTGCGTTCCGGAACACCACTAAGATAAGTATAATTCTGCACTGAGTCTCCCGCAAGATTAGCGGACGAAAAATCGATCGAACCTTCACTAGCCCTCACGCTGGTCCACATACACAGGCTTAACGCCTCACACATCATCTTTCCACTTGTTCATCATCCTAACAGAATTGCACTGTATGTGGAACAACAGAAAGTATGTTATGTTTTCTATTGTTATTAACTCGTATATGTATGTTGAAATTCCTCCTGATTCACACAAGAAACTATGTTAAGAATCCAAGGACAAGTTGTCTAGTATTATTCATTTACTGTAAAGTCTTGTCTTACCTTAATCACTACGTGAAAGCTATAATTAGGAAACGTCAAGCCATAGTATTCTTTACATTTTTTTTATTTGTGAAAATTTGGCAAACGCAATGTTGATTCTGTTTTGTTACTCTTTACTGTGTAAGTAAAACTCGGCGGGGCTTGTGTAAGCTAAAGTCTCCCAGTCTCATCATTCCAGGGGAACGGCGGTGCTCTGGCAGAAACAATTAGAGTAACTTTGCTTTTTTTGTCTTTCTCCAGTCATAGATCTGATAACGTCACTGGTCATCGCCCTCAACAAAGGGAGAGAAAAAAATGTGTTTAAAGTCTTTCAGGCGAAAATCGTGGAAATTCATCGCGAGAAACAATGCCGTCGGACAAAAACGGCTATATCGTTGTCTAAATAGGAACCCACATATAAAACAGTCCCTATTGAGACCTGACGTTTAGCACTGTCATTACCAGCCCCCCCTCGATCTCAGCTGTCCCTCTCAAGCGATCGACTCCTACACTTTGTTTCACCGCTGATTTTTATTTTATCTTTATCGTGGCTGGTATTGTCTTGGTGTCGTCGATAGATGGGATGTTTTCTAGAGTGATGGCGTAGTCGTGGGAGTTTTGCGAGGTGCTTTCAGAGAGGCAGACCCAGAGGTTTATACACGAGCTTTGAAGGCTCTGTAGAGCGAGAAATCTTGGAAGGTTCGATTTTTTTGAAGTGTTAAACTGAGTCTCTTTTTTTCTAAGTCACTCGGAGTGGTTTTGAAGCATTTTGAGGGGATTTTTTTAAATACTGAAAGATGTAAGAATATTTCATAGAGAATGCTAGGTAACTCTTCCAAAGGAAAACCATTGGAGATGCCAACGAAAGAGTTATTCAGTCATCCAATAGATGCTTTGTGGGAAACATAAAAAACAAGTTCATTTATATTTTTATTCGTTGACGAGATAAAACCAAAACTAAAAAGTCATTCTGGTGTAGATTTTTAGGACGTTCTCAAAGGACAGTCTCGTTGTTTCAACAAGCAGCTCAATGTAAATCCTCAAAGAGGGAATCCTCAGAGATTTTCTTTATTATATTAAAGAGAAATACCAGTTAAACTTGATGGTTGCTGAGAAGGGTTGCAGAAGACAGAACATTTATATTATTTTAAGTATTCAAGGATAAGCTTTTGCTTGGAGACAACGCAAGAGAGATAGTGGAAATTCCATTCTTCACTCCGCGTGAGAAGCGGAGTGAAGAATGGAAAGTGATACTGAAGCGTAAGGATGAAATGGAACATAAAAGATGACTGTATCACTATTACTGAAGAAGTGTAATAGATTAATAATAGATTACCTAGTCTCGTCAACCCTTTAGGTTGACGAGGCTAGGTAATCTATCAATACATAGAAGCACTTTGAAAGGACACGCCGAGGTTGTCTACTGAGAAGAACTAATTGCCGTCTGGCTACAATTGCTTCTGACTAGATAGTTGAGGCACTCAGCTCTCTGCTCCGCCCAGCAGTGTTTGGGCAGGAGAACCGAAGCTAAGAAGTGAAAATGAGAAAATGGAGTAAAAAAAGGTAAGGTAACGAGGAAAATTTGGTCAGAAGATGAAAAGAAAGCGTTGAAAGATAGAACAGGTAAAAATGAAAACAAAAAAGATCTCGGAAAAATGGAAAATGTTCTAATTCTTTAAGTAATGGATGTGCCTCGAGCTCTAACCATTGGACCGTACTGACCACAATAAAAATCCCATCGTTCATTTTCTGAAAAAAAAAAATCGTCACTACAAATTTTTTTGAAACAATATTTTGAAGTTAAGTGGAAAGGAAGACAATAGAAAATATATGGAGAGGCAAAAGTAATAGAGAAGTAGAGAGAAGCGAAGGAAGAATGAGTGAATATTTAGAGGAAAGATGAAACGGGAGTATAGTGGGAAACTGAGGACGATAGAGGCGAGGCTTGAGGATAACAAAAAAAAAGTCTGTTATAGAAAATAAATTCTAGGGTTATCCTTCCTTCCTTGGATCTTATCTAATTTCCTTCTAATCCCCAGGGGCTGCATGACCCCTATAGGCTTAGAGCATCGCCTGAATAATTTATAATAATAAAAATAATAGTAAAATTATTAATAATGGCAAAATTAATAATAATAGTAATAAAAATAATAATAATAATAATAATAATAATAATAATAATAATAATAATAATAATAATAATAATAATAATAATAATAATAATAACATATAAATAAATCTTATTTTCATTGTTGAAACAATCGGGTACAGAAAATAAGACAGAAGAGAGCGAGTGGAAAAAATGCTTATTTGAAGGAAATAAGAAATAGAAGAATACAGAGAAGCTAATAAATACGAGGAAAGAAGGCAAGCGAGCAAAGGAAAGAGGAGATAGAATAAAGGAAGTCGTCAAGACCAATGAATAAATGGAAAATGAATATCAAAAAGGAGATAGCAAAAAAAGGATTAGGGAACAGATAAGAGAAGCAAAATAACAGAGAAGATACAAAAAGCAAATCGATGCAAGGATGAGTTAACAAGACAAAAAAGTTGATCTAAATAATTAAAACAAATAAGCCAATAAAACAATGAAACAGAAACCGAATAACAACAGTAATAACGAGTTATAGGAGACACGAAAAGTGTTAGGAAAATATGGTGAAAATAAAGATCCGATAAGGGAAAGACACCAAATCTTACAATAATTGAATGTTCTGTTGCCTTGGAGTGGAAACTGTGTTCTGTTACCACACTTATCCGCACTCCAACGTTTCCAATTAAAAACGAGACCAAAAAAAAAAAAAGAGACTGATATCAAAACGTAAGTGTGTGTGTCTTACCTATTTGTAATTAATTACCTAATTATGTGTGTGTGAGAGGGAGAGAGATACGTAGAGTAGGTTAATGAAGACAAACTGAAGAGAACACGAAAAGCCGCAGAACAATCAGGATTTTTAAAGAGGAATGGAACTATGGGAGACAGTGCGATGACTGAAAGAGGCGGCGCGTAGAAACTGGACGAAAAGTGATTGAAGTAACTGGATGAGAGAGAAGTAAGGTGATAAAGGTAGCCGAGAGAGAGAAAAGTAGTGCGTTGAAAAAGTAAGAGAAAAATCATAACAACGAAAGGAATAACAAATACGGTGTACGGTATGGGGAAAAAGATCAATAGGATATGAGAAAGGTAGAACGAGATGGCCAGGGAAAAAGGATGTAAAGAAAGAATATAAAAAAAAGTAGAAATTAATGGACTGTGTGCAATTAATAGGCCACAATGATCCCCTCCTGCGGTTGTCCAAAACGTTTATACCTTCATAATTCGTCTTTTTCAGTCCCTCTTTCTCAAGAACCTGACGTAGCTTCTCTTGTTTACCCTGAAGTTCATATTTAGAGAAGCCATTTTTTTTCTCTCAACTTTCTGTTTTTCTGCTTTAAATTGCAGCTATGTCTGTAGTGTAGTTCGTTGCTTAAAACTGTTTTTAACATATAAACAAGATTTACTTGCTACAAGTGTCCTTGCATAATATTTAGGTAATTCTTTTGTATATATTGTATTTAGTAGTGACGTAAATTTTGTTTTTCGAGGAATGAGAGGAATGAGAGGAATGAGAGGATTGAGAGGAATGAGAGGAATGAGATTAGTTAGGAAGCTGCGGTAAAATTTATTTGTGAGCGAATTATCTCTTAATTCATGATCTTTTTCGCATTCTAGCTCATAATGAAGGTGAAGTCTAGATCAGCTGGTGTTGCCAACTCTCAGAGATGAATGAAGCACAGTACCCGGGTGTTACATAAACACGTGGCTGCTCCAGTCAAAAATAATTGGGAGTTCAGCTTATTCGGCACGATATATATTATATATATATATATATATATATATATATATATATATATATATATATATATATATATATATATATATATATATATATATATATATATATATATATATATATATATATATAATATGGCAGGCCGGACTTGAGTCCTGGAGATGGGAAGTACAGTGTCTGCACTCTGAAGGAGGGGTGTTAATGTTGCAGTTTTATAACTGTAGTGTAAAGCACCCCTCTGGCAAGACAGTGATGGAGCGAATGATGATGAAAGTTTTTCTTTTTCGGGCCACCCTACCTTGGTGGGAATCGGCCGATGTGTTAATAAAAATAAAAATAATATATATATATATATATATATATATATATATATATATATATATTTGGGAAGTACAATGCCTGCACTTTAAAGAAGGGGTTTGGAATATTGGCAGTTTGGAGGGAATTCTAAACTGTCGTATTCTGAGCTCCTCTGCAAAGACAGTGATTATGTATGAGTGAGGTGAAAGTGTTGAATGATGATGAAAGTATTTTCTTTTTTGGATTTTCTTTCTTTTTGGGTCACCCTGCTTCGGTGGGAGACTGCCGACTTGTTGAATATATATATATATATATATATATATATATATATATATATATATATATATATATATATATAAATATATATATATATATATATATATATATCGTGCCGAATAGGTAAAATTGGTCATTTGGCAAGAACTCGTTTAAGATTAAGTCCTTTCTAAACTTTTCTCTTATACGTTTAAAAATATATTTTTTCTTTAATGTTAATGTAAAAATTAATAATTTTTGTATCAAAAGAACCTTAAAAAACTTACCTGACCTTATAACAAGCGCAATTTAATTTAGCCTAATCCAGCTAAATATATATTTTAGATATGTTTACAATAATTTAATAATAAACAAACACAACGAAATATATTTTTTTCATTAGGTTCAGAATGATTGTTGCGAAATTATTGCATACACAAATTTTCGCTTGCCTTATCGCAAAATAGCAAGTTTTACCTATTCAGCACTACATATATATATATATATATATATATATATATATATATATATATATATATATATATATATATATATATATATATATATATATATATATATATATATATATATTATGTACATCGTTGCACTCTTTTATGCAAAATATTATTTGTTGAAAAGGCAACGAGGAGGAGAAGTAAGACGAAGGCTAAGGAAGAAAGAAAGAGAATTGAGGAGGGAGGGAGGACTGGGAATGCGTTCCATTTACCCCAGCTCAGCTGTTAAGATAACGTGGGAAATATGATATTACACATATACTTCCTTAATTGACCGACAGAACTCATGATGCCGAATTCTGAGCCACTACTTAGGCACGTAAATACACCCAAGGGAACCGTTCTCTCTTCTCATTGGCTGGTGAAAGGGTTGCACGAGCCATGATAGGTCAGCCAATATCTTTCATAATTTCGTATTGTATGATGTGGGAAGACAGGGAAAAGTTATAGCTGCATTCTTGGATACGAAGGAAAAATAACAGTTCTACCAAAATCACCTAAAGAAAAATTTTACAGATACAGCTAATGTAATATTTTCATTTTTTTTTTTTTAAATATATTAATTAGTCAAAGATAAACATGCGTGCTCAAAATTGCCCATCAACTTTTACCAGTTTTCTTTAATCATGCATGGCTTAAAATAAAAAGGCGGACCATGCCATGCAACGGTATCGCTTTCCAAAATTTGGCGAAGGAAAACAGTGGTAATTGGACACTAAGTTAAACTGTGGAGGTCGGGGCGTGTTTCAGCCGTTCCTGGAGCATACAACCAGCACTCCGTTACCGATATCTAAAATCGACACACTCAGCCGTGAGCTCGAACGTTAGGTAGGTGGGAGAGCCTGGGATAGCAGGCAGAACAGGGAGGGAGGGGCCAGCAGAGGCGGAATAGCAAGGAAGCAGGAAAGTTAGGAAAAGAAGTGTGGATGGAGAATATTGGGCAAGCAGTAGGACCGGGGTCGAGGTGCTAGTTACGGAGAATGTGGGACACAAGATAAAAATAAGGAATATTAGGGAGGATAAAGTTCTGCTGAAGAGGCAGAAGGAATTTTAAAGGATGCCATGAAATGTACGAATGAGTGACACGTTTGAAAACTGCAGGAATTTTGAAAATACAAAAATGACTGAGAATGTGTGTGTGTGTGTGTGTGTGTGTGTGTGTGTGTGTGTGTGTGTGTGTGTGTGTGTGTGTGTCTGTGTCTGTGTGCGTGTGTCTGTGTCTGTGTGTTTGCGTGAGTGTGAAAGAGAGAGAGACTTGGACGGTGACTTGACGCAACAAGTCGACAAGTAAGACAGCAAGGTCCTGCCAAGCCCAGGATTGATCAAAACATCTTAAAGAATTACTATGCCTTATGTATCCTAAAGTATAGAAATTTTGTAAGAAAACGAAGAGTTAAAATGTTACTGGATAAAGAAATAAGCCAATAAAATTAAAGAAAGTTAATGCAAGAGAGCAAGTAGTGATTACCCTCAAGGACATATTAAAGGCGTAGGTAAATTTGAATGGAGTTAAATTATTTTTTATCAAAAAATGCTTTTAATTCAGCAATTAATCACAGTATTCTTCAAAACATTGGATAAAAAAGTCGAGGGCGTATCGTTTATAAATAAGTAAATTAAGGAGAATGAAAAAATGCTTTTCTTTTTTTATTCTTAATCTTAAGTAATGAATGTATATTGCAATGAAATCTGTTTTTTCCATTGGTCCTGTCATCATTTTTCTGTCGTGATATTAAAAATTTACAACCCATGTTCCATGAATTAAACACAACTGTGGAAAAAAATCTAATTCTAGATATAAACTGCTTCTGATATCATTTAAACACGTTAAATGATATTTGTAAAATATTTTCTCTAAAATGAATAAAACGTATACAAATGAATAACGATTTTTCTTGAGATTCTCTCTAAAAGTTTCTCTTCAACAATTTGTTAAATAAATTATATTAATTTATATAGTGCCTTCACAAGACATTTGGGGATATGAAGGTGTGGGGAATAATTTTCTGTTGTACAAACAGATAATTATACGTTAATTCTATTGGCACACTGTATATAATTTATATATATATAAAGATGCGCTAGGTGTGATGAGGGACGCTAAAAGAGACAGCTTCCTCTGATAAGCGAGTTGGTCACTACTGAGACTGAATAATAAAGAACTTTGTTAGTAGGTTAGTACTTAAATTGTAGTAATGTCTAAAAATGACAAATATATATTGAACTAGGCATTAATGTAGAATTAATACATACATGCACGCCCTCCTGCTCTTGTGCTCAGGCACCCTCTCACTCCTAGACGTGTTTAGATTGATGTACAAACATACACTCGGTCATAGCCGAAGCACTCTTCCCAAGGCGAGGTGTGGATAAAAGAGGGATATGAGAGATTTAAAGGAAAGAGAGGGAATGTGAGAGGCAGATAAGGACCTAATGGTTAGTGAGGGGAGCAGAGAGAAGGGAAAACATGGAAGACGACCGTAGAGAAAATTGGATTAAATGAAATGAAGATGAGAAAATGTAGGGAATTGTAAAATATTGAATGAATTGAAAACATTGAAATTGATCGTGCATAAAAATATATAAATTGGAAACGTTAGCTAATTGGCAAATTGATCGATAAACATTTAGTTACTAATTTTTCTACAATACGTAGATCACGTTAGTGTATTATTGCAATATATGTATAAAATATTCACCTCTGGGGCAGTAAGTATATTGGATCCATATAACATTAATCCACATTCATCAGGATAGAAAAGAAGTGAATATTTCCGGTCTCCTCAGGTGAAATTGAACTTGATGGATGAAAATACTGATACAGATAATTCAAGGGCACACGAACAAACAGCACTAAGTAGGTCCACTTGCAATGTGCATACTGCAACTGTGCATAGTGTGGTGTGCATACTGTGGTGCATACTGCAGTGTGCATACTGTAGTTCACGTTGCAGTCTGCATACTGTGGTTCATACTGCAATGTGCATACTGTGGTTCATACTGCAATGTGCATACTGTGGTGCATATTGCAGTGTGCATACTGTGGTACATATTGCACTGTGCATACTGTGGTTCATACTGCAGCGTGCATACTGTGGTTCATACTGCAGTGTGCATACTGTGGTGCATATTGCAGTGTGCATGCTCAATTATTCCTACCTTCTGCTTACTCACACTTCCACAGGTCTACTGTTGAACGATTATTTTATAAATTTTCCTATCCGAATTAATCTAGCTTAAAATCACCAAATTTATAAAAGATGCTCGGCCTAACATAACATTTATGGAGGCCTAGGACTTACTGGTTTTTTTTTTTTTTTATCAACTCTCTCTTCTCTAAAAATTTGTCAAAGTTAAGAAGCGTATTCATTAGAATCTCGATATTCTCGTTCAAAGTGTTGAAACTGCAACATTGCTAATTGCAAAGGATACGTTTATTTTCCTCAGCTGAGTTTTTTTTTTTTTTTTGCATCTCATCACAACTTATGAATTAGTGAAATTAATTATTACTTTTTCGAAATATCGCATTTTCATTATCTACAATGATCACAGATTATCTGCTGATATAATTGACGTTTGGAATCATTTGTTTCTCCAAAGTAACACCTCTTGTCATCGATGCATAGAATCATCGAAATGTCAGGAATCATCTGGATAACTTGTAAATGTACAGTATACAATACCAAGAAGATGAAGAATTAGACACGTGTGCGACATCTGGGTATGTTTATTTGTAGACGTTTCGCCATCTCGTGACTATCAATACAAGGACATAATGGGAATATTGTACAACTATATTTTTACAAGTCGGCCGTCTCCCACCAAAGCAGGGTGACCCAAAAAGAAAGAAAATTCCCAAAAAGAAAATACTTTCATCATCATTCAACACTTTCACCACACTCATACATAATCACTGTCTTTGCAGAGGCGCTCAGATACGACAGCTGAGAATAGTCCCTCCCAGCTGTCACTATACCAGACCCCTCCTTTAAAGTGCAGGCATTGTACTTCCCATTTCCAGGACTCAAGTCCAACTAAACCAATTAACTGGTTTCCCTAAATCCCTTCACAAAATGTTACCCTGCTCACACTCAAACAGCTCGTCAGGTCCCAAAAACCATTCGTCTCCATTCACTCCTATCTAGCACGCTCACACATGCTTGCTGGAAGTCCAAGCCCTTCGACCACAAAACCTCCTTTACCCCCTCTCTCCAACCTTTTCTAGGACGACCCCTACCCCGCCTTCCTTCCCCTACAGATTTATACGCTCTCCAAGTCATTCTTCTTTGATCCATTCTCTCTAAATGACCAAACCACCTCAACAACCCCTCTTCAGCCCTCTGACAAATACTTTTATTAACTCCACACCTCCTCCTAATTTCCACACTCCGAATTTTCTGCATAATATTTACACCACACTTAGACAGGACATCTGCACTGCCTCCAGCCTCCTCCTCGCTGCAGCATTTGCAACCCATGCTTCACACCCATATAAGAGTGTTGGTACCACTATACTTTCGTACATTCCCTTCTTTGCCTCCATGGATAACGTTTTTTGTCTCCACAGATACCTCAACGCACCACTCACCTTTTTTTCTTCATCAATTCTATGGTTAACCTCATCCTATATACAACTATATACAATAAAGAAGTAATCAGTAAGGATGGTAAGGATGGTGAAGAGCACCGGTGCTCTTCAAGACTGAGGGACTGATTACCTCATCTATTGTATATATCTATAATCTTCACATTATGTCATTCTATTGTACTGATAATGCCACTGGATGGCGAAACGTCTTTAAATAAACATACCCAAATGTTGTACATACGTCTAATTCTTCATCTGGGTAACTTTCTAACATCTTATCTTCATATATGTCTTTATGGCTTTCGAACCGCTGAAAACAATATTAACATCATTATGAGAGAGAATTTCGTTTGCAGATTTAATTAAGTTCGTCCAAGTATGGAAGAAAATATTAATTGCTAATTATGAAGTTTTTCTTCTATTTAACCCACTAAAAATGTTACCTGTTGCTGAGAAATTAGCAAAGTTTATAAAATTCTTGGTGTAACATAACTTAGGAAATGTGTTATGGATTTACTCTACCTCCTGTTCTAAGAATTGTGAAACGTATAATCGATATTCCCTAAGAAATAAGCCTGAAAGAACACCTCATTTTTGGTAAGGAAAACTGAAAAGAAAAGAAGCAGATGGCTGTCGATATATATTGTTTATATATGTAATCTAGAAAGAGGCTTATTTCTAACACTTCTGTGTACTGGATTGTTCAAAACGTTAGTTGGTAATTTTCTTCATATTCAACTTCAAATTTAATTTTTCTACTCAGTGAATTAGAGCGAACTGAGAACTCTAGTGCATTAACAGATACCAAGAAAATAGCAAATACGTCATTATCACATTGTAGCCAAGTGAGCTCACAATCGACGTTAGTGGGACATTGTTCACTCTCAAAATATTAAATAAAAGTGCTATCTACAACAGGCGATAAAGGAGAACACATTTTCATCCCATATATTTAGCTGTAAAACCCACTTCACACGAAAAACGTGTCTGGGAAACACAATTCAATGAAATTTAGGACAGTTTCGTAGTGTACAGGAAAATTCGGAACCCTTTCAAAGAATTTATCTAAAAAACTCAGTCGTATTTTTGGTCATAAGATTGGTAATTATGGTAGGAGGATGAGAGAATATGACAGGATTAAATAGAGAAGTTGGAGAAGATTATATAGGAAAGGTAATGGTAAGAAGAATTAAGTTGCTAATCCATTTTGAATTTATGTGTTAAGAGAGAATGATTGTTTTAGTGTTTTAGTGAGTGTTAAGTTTTAGAGGCAGTCATACATTACCTGAACTCGGGATTACTTGGCTGATGGTGATTGCCTTGCTGATAGTTGGGTAGATACTGATGTTACCTTTCTGCTGATTGCCTGTCTTGCTGAGGGCTGAATGCTGGAGACTGTGGCCAGGTGCCAAAGCCGGTGTTAATTTTCTTTTGTTTGTGCCTTGATAATTGTCCAGGACTGACCGAAACATCATCTAGTTTCCTCTCAAAAGTGACTCATTTGTGAATTACTCCAGCCACGGTATTGTGAGTATTATTCGTCGGAAATCAGAATATTTTGGCCATTACAAGATTTCTAACTGGGGTTGAAATACACAGATCTGTTATTAACTGGGTTTCAGTTTTCTATCCGAGTCGTCATGTCGTATATAAAGATGATGATATTTACGAATATAGGTTTAAAGTAAACTTAGGAAAATGAAAAAAAAAACAGCAGACCACCAGCAGCAACAGCCTGGTTGACCATACAAGCACCAGACGAGCCTGGGCCTGTGGCCGGGTTCCGTGAGTAGAAAGCTCAAGAACTCATTAGTGGTGTATCAAATCTAAGGGCTAAAGGGCCAATATTTAAGAAGGATAACTCAAACCTGACAGCCACAGCAAAATCAGTCAACGAAAGCGAAACCAAATAACAGCGTTTTATAATAAACAGAACCAAAGTTTCGAAGCAGTGATAAACAAGCAACCAATAAAGAGAAAAAGTAGGAATAAAATGTAACAATTTTGATGATAAAACTGTTTTGATATAAAAAAATACTAAAGCAGTTATAATACAGCAATTATAATTGAGTAATAAACCAGATTCTATAAAGTAATAAAGTAATTATAAGAAAGTAATAAAGTCATGAAACAGTTATGGTGAACTAATGGAGTATAATAAAGTAAGAAATGCATCTGTAATAAAGTTATGAATCAGCGATAATTTAATAACAAAAAAGTAACTAAACCAGTTATGATAAAATTAATAAAGACATTAAAATAAGAACGTTAGAAGAAACCGCCAGAGGCACGTGGAAAAAATAAAAACAGAAGCAGCGGAATAAAGAAGCTGGCAGATGTAAGATACGAATGTACACTGTGTACTGAATAAATAAAACCTGGATGCCGTGATAACTCGGAGGCAAGGAGAACATAACAGGAAAAAAACAGCGTGTGTAGTGTAGAGTTAAATCATATTTGTAATATAAATTGGAAGATATGCGAAGGGAACTCGAGAAGACAACGTGGATGACATGCATGCAAATCGTAATACACCTGGGAAAAGTTTTCTTGATAGTCTCTCGAGTGATTTGTGTAGGGGAGAATGACAGCTGGTGTTATTGTTGGGCGATGTCCTCTCTTTGTCTCGTGGTGGTGCGTGTGTTTGTGTGGGAGTTGGACGGGTGGGTGGCTGGTGGAGATCTGTAGTGGGAACGGGTGGGAGTTGCTAGCATGTGTGTGTGGGGGGGGAGGAGTGTGTGAGTGGGACCTTCTTTGTGAATGTGTGGTAGGGAATGCCAGTGTGCTTAAGTATTCTGGGTTTGCTGGTGTGTGTGTTTGTGTGTGTGTGTGTGTGTGTGTGTGTGTGTGTGTGTGTGTGTGTGTGTGTGTGTGTCTGTGTGTGCGTGCGTGCTGAGTCGATGTAAAGATGTGTGCGAATACTCATCTGGTTGTGATTTCTGTGGTAGATATTCAGCTCTTGGCCCCTACCTGTTAACCACACGATAGGTGTTACAAGTTTACAAGTAATAAAGTGCAGACATAACCCCTCTTCATAAGGATGCAGCAGACCAATATCAAACATTTTGACCAGCAGCACTAATGTCACTTATCAACAGAGCCTTTGATAGGGTTCTAAGTTACTAGCTTACTAAGTTTATGGACAAACATGAGCTTCTCAAAACAAGTCAGCATGGAATAAGAGCAGAAAGATCATGTATCTTACGGCTTTTAGATCCTTATGACAAAGCAGTCTAAAATGATTATTCAGACGCAGTTAACAAATGTGACACATGACCTGAGAATAAAATGGGGTTATGATAGGATTAGCAGGAAAAAATATTGAAATAAATTTTCAGAGATATTAGAATCCTTAATATAGTACACAGATGCACTTACACTATCCACTAACAAATAATTCAAGTTTATCTGCGTCCAGAGAAGACAAACGCGTGGATTGTCTTCCTTGCAAGCAATGCCCCGGTATTAGTTTGAAAACTCTCGTAGTCGAGATATATATAATATAGTTCAACAATCTCATATAGAGTGTGGTAGGGAAAGAAGATATTCAAGCAACTCCGTGGAGAGGCCTCCAGATTTTTCTCTGAAATACGCCTGTTCTCTCTCTCTCTCTCTCTCTCTCTCTCTCTCTCTCTATATATATATATATATATATATATACTGGAGGAAACTGGTGAATGTGATAACAACATCCTTTTCTCACTTCCTTCTTTACGCCTATCCCTTTTATCTTAGACTTCTTTGTTCTCAACTACTTCCTCCTCCACTCTTCTTTGTCTCACACTGTCCTCTTCCCTCATTACTTAGTCTGCCTTCCATTCCTTCCGGGTAAGTGTCAGTATCTGTCGCTCCTCACTCTCCTCCGCGGCCTTATTTCTTCCTATCTATTTCCCTCTGTCTCTTTTTATTCAGTGTGCTCTCTACCCCTCTCCAATTCTCTCCTGAGGTTATTTTTTTTTTTTTTTTGCATTTTTCCTTCTCTGTCCTCTTCCTTACGCAGGATTTTGGATTTTCATACATTTTCGTTTTATGTAAAATTTGATACAATTTATCTTAGATTTGCTCTATTCCTTATTTATCTCATATTGTACACAAGTTTTTTGGTTTCACATGATTAAAGTTTATTACTATCTTTCCTCTGTAATATTAATAAACTAGTTTTAATCATAATTTCTTTATTTAATCGGGAATTGGTTTGCATACAAGTGTCTTTACTCTATCAGTTGGTTAACTGGGTGTGAATCCTATCTACTTCACAAGGGTCAGTTAGGCTACTTGTAACCTCTTCACCACCAGTTATATTTTAACCCCTGAAAAGAAATTATAGTAATCCTATTCTACTTTATTTACAATTTTAATACAGTACTCTTTACACCTCAGGGAATTAAAAATAAGAATAGTTAAATTTAATAAAATTAGTGGATTTAAAATTTTTTACATTCGAACTTTCATTATTCACAAGGTACATAAATGAAAAAAATAATGTATAGGATAAATATACCATTTTAATTTATCCCACTCCATTTGTTTTACATTATTATCTGCAGGTAGACAACGGCGAGTGGTAATTCAAAGACAAAAGCTTTATTACGATGTTTCACCCACGTGATGCTTTGATACTCGGCAAAGCCCCCATAAAAACGTCGAAAAATATATCATTTTTCTTAGCTTAAAGTATCTTTCAATTTCCAATATATTCAGTACTCATCAGTCCTGATAGGTATGGGAAGCCGTCTTGATTGCAGGAACATCAAGAGCATTACTGTCATAACAGCGCCATCTGTTGACTGGGAAAGGGTGAGAGATTCATTGATCATTGAAAATAAAGATTGTATAATAACCAATTAGTGTAAACAAATTTCAAACAACCCTTTCTGAACTCTTGTGTCTCAGTCATTGGTTGTGAAATATACCTTAAATTATTATGTCTATGTGTAGGTATACACAAGTATATTAATTATAACCGAGCAATGCCAAAAAGCAAGGCAGTGTGTATTAGTGTATATTAATTAGTGTGTAATGTTTAAGGACTATCAATTGTATGTGGGTCATTAAGGCCGTAATTCACATGAACAATAACAAGGAATACTGTAATCCCCGTAATTAGAATCAAAGTAAACTCACAGTGCATATGCATTAAGAAATCTTCTCCCTCTACATGTAAATGAGATAAATTTATATTAAATATTTATTAAGTATACGAAAGCATTTTATAATTCTTTGAAACCGCTATTACTAATTTCGTAATTCATATCCATAAATCATTACATTAACCCGGTCAACGTAACACAAAAAACACGGAGACAAAATAAGACACAGGATGAAGTGTTAGCTGAGCACTTTATTTCCGTCATTGAGGTCCTCTTCAGCAGGTAAGATACAGCAAGTGGAGGCAAATATATGAGAGTGCTTTTCACTGATGTTGGGCGTTGGCCTCAAGAAAAAATTGCGTGGACTACTAATAACCGAAACTTGAGCATGATGGTCCCGCCCTCACTCATATATGGCATATGAAAACCAGCACTGCTTCTGTAAATATTATTTATTCACGACTAGTTTCGGAGTCAACTCTATTCCATCGTCAGGAGATTTACTATGCGGTTTACCTAGAGTTTATAAAGGAAAGTGTATTATAAGATCAATTATGTCAGCTATCGGTACTTTGTTATATTATTTTTCCTAAATTTCTTGTTATGTTAGAACCTGTAACAGCTAGTTAATATACAGTTAAAGACTTATTACCTTTATTACAATAAAAGTGCGAATTGAACCTTGATCAAAGTGTACTAATTAGTTTCGATTTTACTAACATATCATTAATAGACGACAGATACATGCACAGATGTTTTAGTTACAGATGTTTAATTAAACAACAACAAAAGGCACAATACCCTGACTGAAGAAATACACAAATAACCCGTACATAGGAGAGAGGAGCTTATGACTATGTTTCGGTCCGACCGAAACATAGTGATAAGCTTCTCTCTCCAATGTGCGGGACATTTGTGTGAAGATATCTTAATATTATTTTTTAATAGACAACAGCTACAGATTGTTAGTTTCTATTTAATGGAAAAGTCTACAAATAGATGGAGCTACAATAGGAAATCCAAAGGGACCTTCTCTGGCCAATAATTTACTTGCTCATTATGAGGTATTATAGATGAATAAGTGACTTGCTGTATTTAAATAATTCTCATATCGTTACTATCTTCATGCTTTTCTAGAATTTAAATCACTGAACTTCCATCTGAAGAGACAAATGGAACTTTACCATTTTTTTGACACTCTTGTGAGCCACAGTGGCATTACTTTCAGAACTTCGACATATCGAACACCAACGTTCATATCTTTACTTCAAAATTCTCTTCTTATATACCTACTCAATGTAAACGTTTGATAGTCACATTAACTACTTAAAGATTTTCATATATGTTCTCAATATTTTGGTTTCATTTCCAATTTGAATTTACACGACATAATCTTTGAATGGTTTTAATATTTCGTAGATTTTTGTAGGTAATAAGCTAGAAAAGCTCTACATCCTACAATACCAAAAATGTCTGTTAACAAAACTGTTGTCAGTTTGCCAGTAACTTTTACAAATAGAAATGTTGAAAATAAGCTAACAATATTGTTAAAAGAATTTTATACCTAGGTGATAGTAAATATACTCTATAGTGACTCGGTAAGTTGAAAGGTGTGAAAGATATTTAATAACAGTTCTTTGTGATCCTACAAATACAAATATTCATAGCTGTTACGCTATGTATATTGGTAAAGCTAAGCGTAAGCTGCGTGTCCGCATTTTTAACACTTAGAGAGATCTATTAGGACAAATAGGCCATTAGGCAGACACACATTTAGTGCCACACACCAACAGTGTGATACCACAAATTTTATTTACTGTGAGTAGAATTTAAGAATTTTTTTTCTTTCTGTTTTTCTTGTATTATTTTGATTTTTTTAGCGTGGGTTAAGATCTGGTTTTATATAACACCATATAATAAAGTAGATTTTACTCTGAAGTGTGTGTGTGTGTATTATATTTAAAAATATATAATACTCCACAGACGATGAGTCACTGTAAATCTACAACTTGATTCCTTGTGTGGAGTGTTGGGAACACTGAGTGGAAACCATTGTTGGTCTAAATGAAATGTTTGTAATAGTGGAATGTTAACGCTTCTCTTTGAAACAAGTTGTTTTATCCTATTTAATGTTTAATTTAGAAGACCTGGTCTGTGTCCGGTTTGCGGGCGCGATTATCTGCGTATCCATTAACAACAGATTCTTCCCAGTACAAAAGTATGGTAGAATTTAATGGCATTTTGCCGGCAGGTATGAAAACAAATGTAAGTTGTAGAACAAGCTCAAGTTATTGGGACAACATTCCGCTCTATGCAGAGGTCCATCAAGTGATAAAGCTCTACACTACACAGAGGGACGCGGTTCCCGATACTGCTAGAATGATGTACACTAACAGGTTGTCCAGTAAGTGTTGTACGCTTCTAGTAAATTAGAAGACATTCCTAAAATACCTCCCGTAAAGGAAATATTAGAAAATATATTAAACATGTTGAGACTAGAAGGCATTTCTACTAATGTATGCTAAACAACAACAGCAGCAGCAGCAACAATAATAATAATGTTGCTACTGCTATTAATAGTTTTACTACGACCTTTTAATCATTATTACTTTTATTAGTAGTAGTAGTAGTATTAGTAGTAGTAGTAATAGTAGTAGCAACCTAAATCGACCTGATTTTAATTAAGCAAACTTAAACTAATCGAAACATAACTTAACCGTAACTTAGAATAGTAATCCTAAAATTATGAGCACTGAAATAATCATTATTATTATTCTTAATCTTATTATTATTATTGTATTTACTATAGTGAAGACTGAGGAGGAGAAACAGGGTGGAGAAGAACTGTCGACACGCCACAACAATACCATGACAGGAAGGGCGTCTCCTCACCGGTCAAGCCTGAAGGAGTCTACCTTTTCCTCCTCTCTCTCTCTCTCTCTCTCTCTCTCTCTCTCTCTCTCTCTCTCTCTCTCTCTCTCTCTCTCTCTCTCTCTCTCTCTCTCTCTCTCTCCCTATCTCTGATATTGCCGTCACAGTCATGGTTCAATTGTAGTGTAGTGCCATTACCTTTGATCTCGTCTGTTCCACTGCACTTTTTCTGTCTCTTTTTCTCTCCCTCTTAATCTCCTTTTTCTCTCACTCTCATTCTCCCGTTTCCCCCCTAACTCGTATTCTCATCGTCTTTCACTCTTATTCTCCCCTTTATCTGACCCGTATTTTCGTTTTCTCTTATTCTTGTTTTCCTCCCATTCTCCTTATTTACTTTATAATTACCCGGGTGCCTCTAGGGTCCTCGTGGAACTTTCAAAAGTCTCTTTAAAGATCAATAAATTAATGAGATTTTTAAGCGATAGATATTTTAAATTTGTATATCTAGTATTTATTGGCGTTGTAATGTTAGCTTTTCGTTAACGTTCTTGTGTTTTATATATATATATATATATATATATATATATATATATATATATATATATATATATATATATATATACACTAATTCCAAGAGCACAGAAGATCTACACGGCGAAGCTTTATCGAGCTGGGCTTTATTGAGTGGGATTTTATAGCAAGGCGTTTAACATGTACTAGATAAAGGCCCCACTGTGGGCGAAACGTCGCATAAATTTTTCATTATAATAGTGTTTTATGATTTTTTTTTTTTTACCCTTTGTCACTTTCACTGTCACTATCACTTAAGCTTCATGTTCATGACTTTCACTGTTATCAAGTCATTTTCTATCATGGTTTTCACTATTATCATTTTCATCTGGGTATCTATGATGTTCATAATTCCTACATTTTCCTTTATCATGCTATTCAAGGGTTCTTAATCCAAGGAATTGGAATTACCTTTTTCTACGTTGGATCAAACCCGATTATCTCTTATTTCCCATGAATATAATAGTCTCCTTCTAATACTACTACTACTATTACTATTATTATTACTACTACAACTACTACTACTGCTGCCTATTACTACTACTACTACTGCTCCTATTACTACTACTACTACTACTTTTTCGTTTTCTTTCTTTTCCTCCTTTTTCTTCTACTTCTACTAACTCTATTCTTACCACCACTACTACTACTACTGTTTCTACTAGTATTACTAACTACTATTACTACTACCGCTACTACTACTTTATATTTTTATTTTCTTCTTGAACACAGTTGTATTTGCATGTGTCAGCTCGCTGTGTCACATACATAACCCGTCATCCAGAAATAACATAACTGTGAAACATCTTAACTTGATCTTTATTCTGCTTCTCTCTCCTCCATATTTATCGTCTCTGGAGTGCACTTCTTTATTCCATCCACGTCAAAGGCAACATGTTCCCCTCATTTGCATCACCATCGTAACACTCCTCTTTGTCTCGCCCCTCATCATCTTTATAATTTTCTCTATCATCTTTTATCATTCGCAGATTATTTAATATTAGTACAGTGATGTAGGGTAAGATAAATTCAAGCACCCGGAAGCCTAGAAGAAAGGAGGACCAAGGGACACAGGATTAGGACATATAAAATACACAGAGCTTTAGACAACGAATTGGGACATGCTGTTTATAATGTTAGGAAAGAGAACAATTGGATATTAATTGCAGCTAAAGATTCAGATGAGCCACAAGAAGGTTAGGAAACTCTTTTTCTGTCTCAGGTTAGTATGTGCGAAGAACTATAAGTGAAGAGGCCATTTAGACTATACACAGCTTCAGAAGTAGGTATGCTCGTGTTTTCAAGGTATGTTGTGAAACCAACCGAATTTTCTGAAAATATAATTCTTCTATTATTTTCTAGCCAATACAGCTAGAATTTCGTCAATCATTTAAAGTTAGCCCAACTTTTTCGATACTATTTATTATGACTTTTTTGTAATTTTGTTTCTGATGCTATAACAACAATACATAAAAGCTCGGTTTGTTTGGCATATATAAATATACGAGTATATGTTTTTTGTAGATTTATCACATTACTCTTTGCAAAACATAGTGTGGCAAATAAATTTAACAGATGTAAAATTACTCGATTTTTTTTCCAGAGATAAACGCTCGCCAGGAGTCACAAACAGATTTACTTGGCACTGAAATACATAACCAGCATTGTGAATGATCGATGTCAAGTACATTTGGAATCGAACTTCAACTTGCAGACTCATTTCCGTAAGCTTAACAAAATCTTTCATCCACAAAACTTCATTTTAGTTCTTGATCTGTTTGTGCCAGAGTCTGTCAGACCTCCCTCTTTATATTTACCCTCTTTTCAGCGCCTCCCTCTTTCCCTTTCTCTCTCTCTCTCTCCCTGTGGTAGCAGTTGCCAGTGTGATGTTCTATTATTATCTTAGGCCATCGAAGCGTGTCAGCGAATTAAGGGTCTCGACGGAGCCAGTTGTCCACGTCCTTCAGCAGTTTTGGGTTCTCGATACTGTTTATCTGCAATTAAAAAAATCGGTGAAAATTAAGACACGTGTGCAACATCTGGGTATCTTTATTGTAGACGTTTCGCCATCCAGTTGTTTTATCAATACAAATTCAAGGACATGAATGGAGGACAGTAGAACTATCTACAAAAGATGAGGTAATCAGTCCCTCAGCCTTGGAGTTGGTGTGAAGATCACCGTAGTCGTGAAGATTCTGGAGCACAGACAAGAAGGCTGGTGCTTATATACTGGCGTCAGGTGGAAAGGGACGGGTAGCAGATGAAGAAATAGTCACTGGTAGGCGGGATTCCCAGTAGGATGTAGTCCTTGAATTTGTATTGATAAAGCCACTGGATGGTGAAACGTCTACAATAAAGATACCCAGATGTTGCACATGTGTCTTAATTTTCATTTTGTCGGTATTTTATACCATTCATTTACAAAAAAATCGGTAATACTTTCACATGTATTTTTTGTAGGAGGAGTAACAGGAAGAAAAAAAGTGCATATATGTATATATATAATGTCGTACCAAATAGGTAAAACTGGTCAGTTAGCAAGAACTCCTTTAAAATTAAGTCCTTTTACGTTTAAAGATATATTTTTTTCATTTATGTTAATGTAAAATTAATAATTTTGTACCAAAAGAACCTTAGAAAACTTACCTAACCTTATTATAACAAGCTCAATTTAATTTAACCTAATCCCACTAAATATATTTTAGATAAGCTTACAATAATTTAATAGTAAACATACACAATCAAATATGTTGTTTTTTCGTTAGGTATAGAATGATTTTTGCAAAATTATTACATATACAAATTTTCGCTTGCTTTATTCGGCAAGAAGAGCCTTCCTATTTAAGCCAAAATCGCAAGTTTTTCCTATTCGGCACGAGACACACACACATACACACACACATTGTGTGTGTGTGTGTGTGTGTGTGTGTGTGTGTGTGTTGTCCCAGTGGGACAACCTCAGTGTGAAGAAAGTTTTCAAACAATGCTTGACAATGCCTCAAGAAAGGTCAAGGCTCGCCTCTTAGCACTGAGAGCACCACATGCTGTTCTTAATTCGTCCTCGGCCACTCGCCTCGACCCTCGGGAAATTACCTTTGGTGCAACTCTTCTAGTCGCCCCTTATTCACACCGACCCCAGGTGCATCCGTGGCAACGCTCCAGTAGACCAAATTGGGCTACAAGGTTTCATCTGTCATTGGCAAGAAGGAAAGAATGCAAGACATTAAAGGTCAAAGGTGTCGTTAAGCGAACCTCGTCATTTCCGATTGCCCATTAGAATGAGAGACATATTTACTCAGATATGCCCAAGCTGAAAGTGTTGCTGCCAGTTTCAGGAAGACCAAGGAAAATCCCAAATGCGTATGCACCATCCCATAACATCGTTCTAATAGGATCGGAGATGCTTGGACCATATAATCTGATTGCATTGCCTAAGTATTGGGAAAACAAGTGACCTCAGGGCTAACTGGAGTAGTGATTGCATCATATTTCAACCAGCCTTGCCGAGACGATAATTTTGCGCATGGAAGCATCTTACTGGTTGATATTATGGTTATGAATATTATCTCTGGACAACTGATGAACTGTTTAACACACACTATCAAGTCTCTTTAGGTTTAGTATGTCGAGTTATTATTTTTTTTCGTATTGAAGATTGTTTATAGTTTGTTTTAAACCACTAGTTTAACTATTATTCTCTTGTCAAGGGATAGTGTGATACAATTTTACTGGTTGCTAGTTATTTTTTTATGATTTAGCATATATTTTTTTTGTTAAGGGAATACAAATTTAGTATCTCTTTACAATGTGTTTCATTTTTTTCTTATTAACTACAGAGATCATTATTGACATTTACTTGATTTTGATATTAGTAACTTTGGATAAACAAGCATTTTAAACTGAGCAGTTATGTTTTTACATAATTTGGTCGACAGGGAGTTTGTGCGGAACACTTTTATAAAAGAGTTACATGGTGAAAACACTGGCAATGTTCAACTATTTATTCTTTATGAGAGTAGAATGGTAGGAGCAAGTGTTATGTTCCAAGTCATGTTCCATCACATACCATGGGTTTCAAATGCAGTGATGGATTCCCAGTTGTGTTTCACGGTGTCAGTGACAACATCTTGTGTTCCCAACAGCCAGTGTAGCTGCAGGGACTCCCATGAAAACAACAATCGACAGAAATCTGATGCAATTCACGATAACAACAGTTCGTGCTGAAAACCCAGAATTCTGAGTCCATCTTTTCTGGGCATCATTAATTTAGTTATCAGTTCTGAAAACTTGCAAGATAGTCTGCTCTTGTATTTTCCGTACAATGTAGTCGAAAGGTTTTTGAACTGGATACAATATTAAGTAAAATTTCGAAGAGGAACTCAAGTATTAAGCCCTATTTCATACATTATTTAGACATAGTATCTATCCTTTGGTTTATTACACCTGTCATATTAGGGGCTTTTAGATTCTTTTAGACTCTGGCTAAAGCTCTTCCTTCACACGGTGAGTGTCCGGGTTCGATTCCCGGCGAGGGTAGAAACACTGGGCGTGTTTCCTTACACCGGTTGTCTATGTTCCCCATCAGTAAAATGGATACCTAGGTATTAGACGACTGGTGTGGGTCTCATCCTGGGACAAAACTGACCTAATTTGCCCGAAATGCTCTGCATAAGAATGGGCTTTCTATGTAGTAGTATGTCAATGATGACAGCTAGGCCTGTATACCTGTACTTGTAGAAATTATTATTATTATTATTATTATTATTATTATTATTATTATTATTATTATTATTATTATTATTATTATTATTATTATTATTATTATTATATCCTGAGACTTCATCCTTGTACGTTCTCACGAAGATACAGAGTGTAGCCAGAGAGTCCTAGTTTCGCAGATTTGTCTGGAAGTTGTGGTTTCTAAATCGACCCAGATGATATTGGATCTGTCAATTGACTTATGGCACATAGTGGAGAGGGTCAGCAAGAGACCAGCAGAGCGATCTTATCTGAAGCCATATTATCCGTCAAGGTAACAAGTGAGAGTTTAAACAAAAATGTCATTTGTTGTGAAGTTATTTGTATGAATTTTTTTCCAGATTGGTAGCTCAGAAACCAGCATATACTTGAATGCCACCTCACAGATATTCCTTTTGTGTCCTTTAACTATATACATGAGTTATATACACTTTTCTAGACATTCTGGGTCATATACCTTCGTCCATTCGCCATTGTTGCAAGTAGGAAGACAAATTTAGTGCAATTTCCATGCCATAAACACTTATCTTGGACATTACAGAGAGAGATCTCTCCCTCTTCCTCTGTCCCATAGCCAAGTATATGGAAGAATCGAGGACAGAGCCAAATATATTGGTGGTATATTCACAAAATTGGTGTTCTGATCTAAAACTTCGAGTATTTCACCCAAAGCTCTTCCTCCGAGGTACTGGTTGACGTTACTAACAGTTTTAATGTAATGACAAGAGTACTGCAGAAGGAAGGTGGAGTCCGTGTGTTCCATCAGGAAGCTGAATGAGTCTGCATCCTAACTTCGTGAGACGTACATTGCACACACTAGGTTATATCCGGTTTCTATTATCACTTTTCTCTTTCTATTTAATACAGTCTCTCTCTCTCTCTCTCTCTCTCTCTCTCTCTCTCTCTCTCTCTCTCTCTCTCTCTTCCGTTTTTTATATATTTCTCTATTTTAATCTTTCTCCCTCTATTTCTTTCTCGAAAGATTAAGTTGGCGGCAATGTAAAAAATGGATCAAGTCTCTGCACGGAAGTCCTTAAGAGGATTTAAGTTTCAGGGAAAAGAGTTTCTGCCAAGGATATCAAGACACGGATTTGCGTTATACATTTTTTATTAATAATTCTTCCTTAATGACTTACATGCTAGCAGACAGAATTTTCTTAAGAAAATTGACTTTTGTAAATTTATTTGCATTTTGCTTTCGTCGGTGCGTTTTCTTGAGTTACGGATACTGTCAAAGCCAGAAAAAAAATAGATGTGAAAAATTATTGCATGATACAGACCCTCAAAGGCACATATAAACACACACACACACACACACACACACACACACACACTAGTAGAAGAAATTTAATATAATTAACCATACCAGCCCAGCGACCTTACTATACCCGGTATAAATATAACTGTAACAATATTGACTAACTTATTGTAAAGGAGAGAAGATAAATAAGGCTGCAGAGGTGCGGAAGACAGGAGAATGACCGAAATATGGAAAGAAAACAGACAGAGAAGTGGCAAGAGGAGTAAGGGAAATTCATACATTCCCTTGAGAAGTGGTTGAATTTGCAGAGTATCGACAAGATGGCTAATACATAGATATTTAGGGCACATTAAGAGGACGTTTCGCTCAAGAGGAGTGTTTTCAATTGAAAGGAACTAAACTCCCATAAATGTTCCATCCGGTGAAGAGTAGGGGTAAGGAGTCAGGTGTGTGACGTCTCGTGGGGAGGAAGGAAGCTCAAAGAGTAGGAAGAGCTCAAGGTTTACCCATAATTGTTAAGGAAGGGATTAATTGGGTAAGAATGAAAAGTATAGAAGTTTGAGAATCCTATAGAAAACGAGAGCTGCAGAAAACAAGAAACTGAAGAAAAGAATCTTGAATGAATACGCAAAAGTGAGAAAAATAGCAGAGCGGATGTTTGGAAACACTGTAGTTTAGGGCTAAATCAGCACAAAAAAACTATTCAGTCATATTTAGAAGGAAAATGATTGTAAAGGATCAGGTGATATGAAGGAAGGAACATAAGAGTTTACGATTGACGACAAGGAACACCGCACTGAAAATGCGTAACACAGCAAGGAACGATAAGGGAAGTAAACATTACACCTGTATATGTATCGACAATGTACCAAGACAGTATGCAGGAAAAAGTGTGTTATTTTCGAGAAAGACTCTACTAGTCATTTGAAGCAGGTCAGCTACTAGAAAGATAGAAAATAGTGAAAGCCATTCTGATTTACTAGGAGGGGTAAGATGCAGTAAGCCTCGAACTAGAGGTTTGTCTTAAACTTTTATTCTCCCTAAATTACCGGAAAAAGTAATGAGGAGAGCAATCGAAAGAGAGAGAGAGAAAGAGACAGAGACAGAGAGACAGACAGACAGACAGATAGACAAACAGACACAGACAGACAGACAGAGAAAAAGGTTAAAATGCAGCATCCTAGTTTGCAAGAAGGTATTTGACATTGTACCCCTCCCGATGCCGATCAACAAACCGGGGCAGCAAACAAATATTAACAGAAAAAACACTTCAGTGGATCAAAGAATACCTAATGAAAACAAAGCATTGATGACCCAGGAAGAATTAGAAAGAGATGAGATTGACAAGCGAGTTAATTCTAGGAACAATACTCAGACTGTGACTCATCTCTGAACAATGTGTATTACCTGCACGTCAAGAGACAATTGAATTAAAAGGTAAAAAAAACATTGGCGGACACAAGGAAGAACTAGATGTATTGTAGGAATGATTAAACAATTGGCTACTAGAACTTAGTCACAACTAGTACAAATTGTTGAGAGTATTGGAAGAGGTAGGAAAAAGGAAACGGAATACAGCCATAGGTGAAATAAAAGGAACATTTAGTGCAAAGCACGCGATTTGTTTTGCAATACTGTAAGTAATGAAGTACACATTCGAACTGCAACCGCAATGATAAATTACACGTGTGCAACACTTGGGTATCTATCTTTAGAGATACCAAGTGTTGCACATATTCTAATTTATGAACTTGTCGATTCTCTACTGCAACAGCAATAATGCGAGAGTAACGAACTGCAACAAAGACTTATTCAATACTATTCTGACAGGATGTGAGGACCATAACAGAGCGTGTAGCACAGCCATAGATCTCACACCTTACTAAGAATCATTCAATAACTTGTCGACATTCCAAGAGCTGAGAGGATGAAATAAGAGAACCTAAACAAGCTGAGCTTCATAAAGTTAGAAAACAGGGGAACCAGAGGCCATACGTTTATGACGTACAACATACATGGAATGCTGAGAGGGCAGACAGAGGCGGACTGTCAAAAAGGAAAGGACCAGAGACGGAGGAATATAGAATCCAAAGATGTAAATTTACTAAAGCTGCATCAGGAAATACTTCAGCGTTGTTGGAAATTGCATCGACGAGGATGAGAAAATAGTTTTAACGACTCAATAAGTAGTTTCAAGCATTGGAAGATTACGATTACTAGGTGTTCAGAAATCTATAATCCTTAAGTCTACTAAAATTAGCAATGATGATGATGCAATAAAACCCAACTGGAAAAACAAAATTTGCTAAAGTCACGCTCGTTAAATATATTTTTCATACCTGTGTTGGAAGAAATTTGTGTTCTACTTGAATATGTAATAAAGCTTCAGCCCTTATTTTTCTCTTAGCGCTTCCCTTGCCGCCCCCTTAGAATTTACCGCTTCTCCTCCCCTGAGTTTTATAACCGCCCACTAGGGAGGGCTGCGCCGCCCATGTTGGGAAAATAGCAGTGCAGGTGATTCATACAATCCATTACTTTCCAGACAGTGATATACACAGGCATTACTTTCTGTCTCTAATTTACGCACGACAGCGGTTCAGAATCATCTTCACAAACTTGTAAACATTTTCATCACCAAGAATATTCCTATAAATTGTTTTTTAAAAGTCTAATTTCTTTAGTTTAGCAAACTATTATTTTGAATGCATTTCACCCTTAAAAATTGTGTTACTTTAATGTAAGATTATTTAAGGTGTTGAATGTGCATTCTTTATTCCACCTCGTTTAGCTTGTTTCATCTTTTCAATCCAGTCTTTATTGAATTCAATTTGGGTTTAGGTTTTCCTGGTCGGGTTTCCTTGTGGGTTTGCTCTGTTAATTGATTTGTGTCTCTATAACACCAATTTTTCCCCCAAAGTTTTCCTTTACCTATATTTCTTCCTACATAAGGTTTTCCAATAAATATTCTTTCCCTACCAGGTTTTCCTTCCCCAACATTCCTTCCCTCACCAGGTTTTCACCAGTATGTTTCTCATTCTCTCTTCAGGAGAAAAATAGGAACTGTAGGAACTGTGTATACTCTTGCGCAGAAAAACACTCGCGTATACAGGAAAGCGTACAAACGTGCAAATATAATCGACACAAAAACGCGACCACACACACACACACAGACTCCACACACACACACACACACACACACACACACACACAGACTCACACACACACACACACACATACAAACAGAATGTTCCATAGATGGGACACAGCAACAAGGGGTCACAATTTGAAGAAGACTCTGATGAGTCACAGGGATGTTAGGAAGTATTTCTTCAGTCACAGGATCCATACATAGCATTAAGAATAGGTATGATAAAGTTCATGAAGCAGGGAGAGTTACCTAGTAGAGACCAGTGAACAGGCGGGGCCAGGAGCTATGAATCGACCCCTGGAACCACATATAGGTGAGTACACACTCTCAAGGCTTTCTTTCACCACCAGTATCCAACCAGTACCGCTTTTCCTGACCATTTTTCCCCAACCACTAGCTTATCCCCCAACCACCAGGTATTCCCCCAACCGCCAGGTATTCCCCAACCGCCAGGTATTCCCCCAGCCACCAGGTTTTCCCAACCACCAGGTTTCCCCCAACCACCAGGTTTCCCCTAACCACCAGGTTTACCCCAACCACCAGGTTTCCCCCAACCACCAGGTTTCCTCCACCTCCAGGACTCAACACAGAGGCTTGAAAAATAAACCTTGACGTTGACCTGAGAGTTTCAACACAATTGTAACTTTATTTTCTGATAAGGGTGGAAAATTATTTTATTTCAGTAAAACTAGCTCATTTTGCAACCTGACAAGAAACAAAATACTGTGCAATCTTCCTCACCTCTGAAAATGCGTATTTTTGAGTAATTTTCTATTGTGACATCCTTTTTTGTACTCTTTGAGCAGATATGATTCATATATTATTTGACGATTACAAATGTATGTATGTATATATATATATATATATATATATATATATATATATATATATATATATATATATATATATATATATATATATATATATATATATATATATTCTTCTTCTTCTTTCAACACGTCGCCTTCCCACCGAAGTGGGGTGGCCCAAAATGAAAACGAAAGTTTCCCATTTTACATTTAGTAATATATACAGGAGAAGGGTTACTAGCCCCTTGCTCCCAGCATTTTAGTCGCCTCTTACGACACGCATGGCTTACGGAGGAAGAATTCTGTTCCACTTCCCCATGGAGATAAGAGGAAATAAGAACAAGAACTAGTAAGAAAATAGAAGAAAACCCAGAGGATGTGTATATATATGCTTGTACATGAATGTGTAGTGTGACCTAAGTGTAAGTAGAAGTAGCAAGATGTACCTGAAATCTTGCATGTTTATGAGACAGAAAAAAGACACCAGCAATCCTACCATCATGTAAAACAATTACAGGATTTCGTTTTACACTCACTTGGCAGGACAGTAGTACCTCCTGGGCGGTTGGTGTTTACCAACCTACTACCTAATAAATATATATATATATATATATATATATATATATATATATATATATATATATATATATATATATATTTATTAGGTAGTAGGTTGGTAAACACTGCAAAAAATCTGAATGATGTAAAGAATCTAGTATTTTCATGATAGTGCTTTCTTCTGTCTCCTATATCAGATATATATATATATATATATATATATATATATATATATATATATATATATATATATATATATACCTATAGAAAAATATTATTAGTTGATTATTTTGCAAATTATACATGATTATGTGCATCTGAGGATAATATATATATAATGAAAACAAATTGTCATTGATTATGAATATTAATATTAGTGATTTGAAATTAATTGCTGTGGATGATAGCTTATGAAAACGATTTTTGACAATGAAGGATGGTGCTGTTTATGATTGTTCATATTTCGTTATTTAGAATACTTATTTTAATAGTTTTAAGATTTTTGAGAGATTATTAATATTTGACTAAATACCACGGATTTTAAGTATTTAAATTGGAAATGGTTTAAATGCTTTGAATTATCGGTGATTATTTTCAACTGTTTTATATGACTAGTTTCACCTAGATAGGTTCCGACAATTTTAAGTACAGTAATACAGTAATATAAGAATATGTATATATTCCGGATGCTGCTACATTCTGTTTATGTATAGATATTTACGTGTATGTAAATGGGAGAGATCAGTAGTGTCCGAGAGAGAGAGAGAGAGAGAGAGAGAGATTTACATTTGCAGGAAACCTTTTTTTACATTTCATTAAAGGGAAAAACATAAGGTCAGGCCCATAAGAAATATATTATGTACACCATGTACAATGTGGGACCTGCCAGTCTATACCTTTCCTTGTTTTGCTCGATGGTGTCAAAGAATAGTGGCCAATTCCAAAAGTCTGCGTTTGGTTTTGTCCTAATACAACTGTGCGCTGCTCCATCGTTCATGATGCGAGTGTAGATCACGGTGACACAGGAGATGCTGATATAGACCATCCTGTAAGCATCTCCGTTTTCCTGCAGGCGAGTCTGAAGGAAGGGAGGGGATACTTGGGATACGAAATGTATACAAAAGAACGAAACTGAAGGGAGGGGATACTAGGGATACGAAATGTATACAAAAGAACGAAACTGAAGGGAGGGGATACTAGGGATACGAAATGTATACAAAAGAAACTAAACAACAACAGACCTTTGGGAGTAAACGAAACTGCATGCTATGGCTGCACAAGCAATGTAATTGCTTCAAGTGAAGTATTTAACTCACTTATTTGTAAATGTGAGGCATTATTCTCTCTTACTTCTGCCAATTTATTCCATAAATTTAATACTCAATTAACGATAAAATATTTCGCTTTCTTGGACTGAAATCGTTTGCCATTAATTTTCAAGCCATTGTTGCGTGTTACGTTTAACTGGTCAATATAAAAAAAATCCAAATCATGATTTTTTTTTTTTATTATTTCAAATACTTGTATTAAGTCGCAACTATTTGCAAGTATCACTTAAGCGGTACACCACTAGTTAAGGATACTTTGAACCATAAATTAGAGATTAAAACTCCCAGTATATATACGCTGAAAGATACTCACCTCTCGGTATTAGTTTCAAATTATCAATACCTTTCCGAAATATAGTAAGCCTACATTAACACTATACTGGTTTTGTGAGGTTTTAGACCTAACGTCTGTTACGAGGATCATTCAGGTTGCATTTCACTTTTAAAAAAAATTTTAATCCATAAAATAAGGATTAAAGTAAACTCAGTGTATATGTACCGAGAGACATAAATCTCTCTGTGTACATACAGGGCCAACTTTATGTCCCAAAATAGGACGCACCAGCGACTTAGTCTTAACACAGTATTCTTGGAGGAAAACTTTAATGAATTACCAGTGAAGCAGAAGATTCAGTTTTTCCCCTTTGTTTTTACTGCCTCATTACACTGCCTACTTGGCTTCGCATTATTTGTCAAGGTCTTAAGTTAATTTGCTTTCATTAGAGCTGTGATGTTCGTGAAGTGATAGGGACGAGAAACTAAGTAAATTGAATGTATGAAGAAATAGGAGGAAAAGAGTATTAGGAGGAAGAGGAGGAGGCGGAGAAAGAGGAGGATTATGACAAGGAAGAGAAGGAGCAGCAGTAAAAGCAACATCTATAGTGGTGCTTATTCGGTAACTTTTCCTTTTGACTTCTATAATATTACGTGCTCCCATTTTATCAAACAAAATTTAATTCATAACTCGTTAATATCATTATTCATAAAATCATGTCATTTCAGAAATACGAAGCATTCCAAGATTTTTGGAAAAATGCAATCACCTCTTCTCCTCCGACTTGCACAATGGAGACTACTTCTTCCCTGACTTATTTCCCAGACCAACGTTCAGCGACCTCTTGTTAAGCGTCGGTCTTCCTTGCAACTTTCCCACAAAAGAAAAATTAAAATGATTTTAATTCCTTGAAGACAATGTTGCCTAAGATGCTCTTGTTCTGACACATTTCATGGGATTTGTCCTATGAATTAATTATTCAGTGAATTTTGTTTGAATGGAGATTTGTCGTAACCTTTTAAATAGAAAAACTTTTTTCCAATAAACGTTTCGGCCCAAATTAGAATATTATAGTCTTCAAAAAGCTCTTTTTAGTGCGAAATTGCCTAATAAAAAAGGCTTTGTCTGCTACATGCGTTTTACAATTCTAAGAAAGATTTCTTAAGCGTTTCCCATTTTTGTACCAAATCTTAAAAAAAAGGTCTTTGATGTGATACAATAGCGCCATATTTTTTGTCTCTGGCGGAAGTGTATGAACATACTTTATTCAACAGCTGTAGATATACTGTTGGAAACGTGTGTGTGTGTGTGTGTGTGTGTGTGTGTGTGTGTGTGTGTGTGTGTGCGTGTGCGTGTGCGTGCGTGTGTATGGGTTGTAAGCAGTGAAAACTTTAATTATGCTAATTATGTGTACACGACCACTAATAACAATAATTATTTGTTGGCGAGTTAATTACATTATGCTAAACCATTGACTTTTGCCATAAACATAATAGTGTGTCATAGGTCTTTAATTATGCTTATAATGCCATAAATCATAAAGTTACTAAATATAATTAATCCACTGTATACTATCCATTTTTACCCAACATATCTCCTTCGAAAACTGTACATGAACAAAAAGAATAAAAAGCACAATAGCCTGAATGGAACAATACACAAATAACCCGCACTGAAAGAAACTTATGACGACGTTTCGGTCCGACTTGATTCGACCTTTCGGTCTAAGTCGGACCAAAACGTCGTCATAAGTTTATTTTTCCTATATGCGGTTTATCTGTGTATTATACATGAACTCGCGCGCCTTAAATTCATGACGTCATTCGCGGTTTATTTACGATGTACAAGTGACGTCATTCACGGTTTATTTACGATGTACAAGTGACGTCATTCGCGGTTTATTTACGATGTACAAGTGACGTCATTCGCGGTTTATTTACGATGTACAAGTGACGTCATTCGCGGTTTATTTACGATGTACAGGTGACGTCATTCGCGATTTATTTACGATGTACAAGTGACGTCATGAAAGGAAGAGCTTTTTTCATATATATTTTTCTAACTGACTTTGGTGAATAAAATGGATTATATACAATTAGGCATTTATATTGTTAATGAGCAAATGTATTCCTATGGAACGTCGCTGTATTCTTGATGTATTGATTTAACAAGAGAGTCTGTCGTATCAGGGTTTATATTAATAAATTACTCTGTTTTAGGTGATAATTTTTCTATGGGTTTATCGTCCTTGATGCTTGATTTCAGACCAAGCTTCCTAAATTTGAAAGGCAATATTAGAAGAAAATTAACTCTATATAAACATACAGGGAAGAAAAGTGTGTACTAAATGTAAGACAAAACTCAGTAAGATTTATAGTCTTACTGAGTTTAAAGTATTTAACACTGAATGTTTGAGTTCCTTGAAGAAGTTACAAGGCCTTCACCTCATGCCCTTCCAGAGAGGAGCCTGGATACTGGTAAAAGGCTCTTGATCCAAGGAATTAGAGCCACTTTCCATCGGATTCACACTGGTTGCCTCCCATCAAAATGGGTTTAAAGCTTCCCTTAACATGTAATGATAATTATAATCCTCATCTAGTAGCACTACGAGCCATTATTATCTCACTGCATCTCCTGTTTACTGATGCTGCATCATCACAAAACAGATCTGACTATTCTTAAGGCCCATGAGAGGCTTTTATTTAAGGGGGCAAAAAGCTTAGTCTAAACCCTTTTGCCATGAGCGCGCGTGCGTGTGTGTGTGCGTGTGTGTGTGTATGTGTGTGTGTGTGTGTGTGTGTGTGTGTGTGTACTTGTGTTTGTGTGTTTATGTTTACACATGTTTGTATACTTTCCTCTGTACGTGCGTGTGTGTGTGTGTGTGTGTCTGCGTACATAGCTGCAATTGTTCTCCAAATAGACAGAACGAAAAACAAAATACGTGGTTATACAATGGCCACCTTAAATGACCCACCACAGAGCCGTTTTCCGTGAAAAATACGACAGTACATTTCACACTAGTTGCGCCAAAGTATCAAAAAACAACAGTAAATGTGATTCCCAACTTCCAGAATATAAATTTTGCTAGCTATTGCTGTCGACAGAAATGTCTTGAAGCTAACAAAACAGCCTTTTGCTTACCCCTGAGGGAACAAGGGCAAAGGTGAAAGTGAAAATAAAATCAAAAAGAGAGGCAGGGCGAGAATACGATATCATGGAAATAAGGGGCGAAAAAGATTTCAAGGACGATCACCATGGAAATGAGATGAGGAAATACATCAGGAAAGGCTGCCATGGCGCTGGAATGCGAAAAAGAAACCGGGAAAGATTCTCATGAAGATGGAACAGTAGAACGCACCAAGAAATGTCATGGAAATGGAATGGGGAAAGACAAGGGAAGTGATTCTCTTAGATATGGTTGGGCTGAAGACATTCACCAGGAAAAGTGGCCATGGGAATGGGAATGGAAAGGACACGTGGAATAATTTTCGTAAAGACCAAAGGAAAGAACAGAGGCTAAATTGGACCCCAATGGTGCACTGCCAACAATAGCGAACAAGAGACACGTTTCAGGACATGCTTTTATTGGGACCACTTTTCTCTCTGGTTAGAGATTTATGAAGTCACGCTGTAGATCTACATTGTACCAAAAAAGCTTGCTCTATAATATGTTTTTTCTTCACAGGAAGAATTTAAAGTAAGCGCAATAACATATACACTAAAATAAAGAATTTACGCAAAAAATAGTGAAAGGAAATAAAGCTCGACAAGGAGTCGTAGGAACAGAATGAAGAAAAACCTACAAGTCATAATGAAGAAGAAGAAGAAACGATGACCTGATGCGAAAGAAAATTGTGGAAAGTAGCAGCAAAATATGTCTGCAAGACACTTATGATAATGGAATGCAATTCTACTTCAAAAACATCTGTCATGGAAACCCTCTCCAGGTATACTCCATGTATACAACCGGAGCTGTTTACAAGGCAACTTATATAAGATGCATCTTCATCGTGAATATTAAACATATTCATGTCTAGGAGAAGCATCAGGGTCCAATAAACACATGTCACTAAGAGGAAAAGCCACAGATAGGCAAACACAGAGATGTGGAAACAGATATATATTTCGCCCTCCAGCTGAGGTCCTCTTCAGCACATCATTTTAGTCCTCTGAAGAGCATCTTTGTGCCCGAAATATACTGATCTTTTCTCATTGATGTTTCTTTCTACATGTATTCATATCTTATTCTCCTCTGCAATGATAATTTTCATTTGATGAAATGCAACCATAAAGACAAGAACCCTTGATAAAGATTTGATAAATCTCTACACAGAGAGAAAGAAACGTCACAGAAAAAGTCTGTTATGTTGCTTGTGTTTTCACCGTCATATTTGATTGGTTAGAAGTATGCAAAGTTAAAGTCAGTAGTTTTCAATATGAATATTAAATACATTGATATTTTATTAGTTATATTTAAAAAAATATATATTCATTAAGAAAAGTTTTATACACTGCTTGTCACAATATGACTAAAAAACACAATTGATTTTCGCCCAGAGTGGTCATCCATTTAACCGTGTGTGTGGCGAAACATCGTCAGTAAAGGACAGCATTATACTGTATTTGTGTCTTTAGCCATTTAACTTCTGTTACTTCTCTCTTCCTGTCTCTGCAAAACATTCTTAGCTACTGTATCCTGCCCCATATTTTTCCATCTTTGTCTGCCTTCGATCGTTTGGCCTAAATAATAAAAAAAAAAACTGGGATTAATATGTCTCTCGGTGCATATTTATTGAAAATGACCCATAATGAAATAGAAACTTTAGATGACTGATTTATCTGTATATTTCGCTCCCTTTATGGGATCCTCTTCTGTCTTGAATGGTTCTTAAGTGGAGTGATGTGAATGATAACTCAATGAGATAGTTATACATGTATATTGGGAATATATAAGTAGGAAGCCCAGCCTGCTGACCTGACAGTATTTGAAGTCCGTGAAATAGTCTGACACTTCAGCAGAAGAGGATCCCGGAAGGGGATCGAAATATACAGATAAATCAATCTTCTGAGTTTATGTGTCCAGGTGAGTTGTTTCTGAGCACTGACAAGTGTTTATTACACTTTAGTTATCCATTCACTGAAAAATTTACTTCAAAAACTCACTTTATGGATTAAGTATACTTAATGCCCCTTAAATCTGTGCCTCAGTGGTAAAGCTGTCTGTTCTTAAGTGAAGAAACCCAGTTCTATCAGGAAGCGAGAAGAGTATTGACAATTTCCCTTACAGTAATTGTTTACCTAGCAGTAAGTAGGTACCCGAGTGTTAGCCGACTGTTGTGAGTTGCACCTGAGTGATAGTATTCCTTAGATAATTTACATCAGTTAAGGTGCATTATTTATTTTGTATGTAACTCTAAGTATACCATCAGTATGAGCAAAGAAATGCAAAATAATCTCACTAGTTAGGGTAATTGATATTTTTCATAATTTTTTTTATATGTGTGAAAACACTAATAAGGCGAAAAAGTCTCTACAAATCCCATTCAGACTTATGTTGAAGCATACACGTTTTTCACCCTCCATCTTTCCTATAAGTCCAATTTACCCAGCGTCAGAGAGACACTGTTCCAAGACCAGTCTGTCTCTAACATTATCATTGGTTTTTTAAGTACATTTTTTTATTTATCTCTCTATACATCATTGAAGTTAGGTATTGTTTAACTAGGTGTATATATACTACTCACATTATCAAGGAACTATAAAAGGAAACATGATAATGTGAGTAGTCATAAATATGATTCCTCTATTTTTCATAGTGGTTGTCTTGCATATTTTGATATCACCTGTTTACTGTATCGTTTGATATATATATATATATATATTTATATATATATATATATATATATATATATATATATATATATATATATATATATATATATATATATATATATATATTATATCATAATCATACTATATATATATATATATATATATATATATATATATATATATATATATATATATATATATATATATATATATATATATATATATATATATATAATATGTCATGCCGAATAAGTAAAACTGAGATTTTGACTTAAATAGCAATGTTCTTCTTGCCGAATAAGGCAAGTTAAAAACTTGTGTAGAACTGTATCAGGTAATGACTTGATCAATCTTTTCACAGTGGAACGTACCCCTGATAAGTTGATCTGCATCATCCGACCTTCCTTCACTACTCTGGACAGTACTTTATTTGAATACAAGAAAAATGGTTTTCAGCAATGAAGTCAGGTGTCGTCTAGCAGTAACGAATTACCTGCCGTTCTACAAAGGTATAGTCACATTCAGGTGCCCCGCCTGACCCCCATCTACAAATGGAGTCTTATTTTCCTCTTTACACAGAAGAATTGCCCTTGTCTTATTCACTAATGAAATCCTTGTCGGCATCGCGAGGAAGCGAGTCAGTCTGGGCAACTGAGGAGTCTAAAACAAGATATTGCCTCAAGTGTCTTTTGTGACTTCAGATTATTTGTGCTAACTTTGGTAAAAATCTACAAATCTTTACAACCACTATCAGCGAACATGTAATAAAATATTGTACAAATGTAAGACGAAAAGATTCTATATTTGCACTCTAATATAGAAATATTCACACAAACTTTTGCATATGTGCACGCCGACACATACAGGAATATATATATATATATATATATATATATATATATATATATATATATATATATGTATATAATGTAGTTACTGTGATAGAGTTTGGCGATGTTGAGTGACATGGGTTTAAGAAGAGCAGGGGGTGAGATGCTTCCTTCTCCAGGCCCGGCCGGCTGTGTTACAAGTCCCTGAGTTATGCCCAAGGCTACACACGCCCTCGCTGCACACTAATGAAAGGTAACCCGCTCGCCCAAGGAAAATAGAGTTCAAACAAGCGCGCTGCATTAACTTGTGGGAGAAGGCGATTTGAGATAGTGTATCTCGGGGTTACATCTGTTTTCATATAGTTTCATAGTTTGTCTAAGAAGTGAATCCATTGGATTGTCATAGTTTAGTTATTTTAATTATTGTTATAGAATAATTAGATGTGAGAGGATAATTAGCTTCATAGAGAACGAATGTATTAAGATATACAAGCATAAATTTCAGAAACCTTTGAGAACAAATTCCGGAACTCTTTCCAAGACTCGACCAGGTACACGCCAAGGAAGGTTATTAAAACATCGCAACATAACCAATTTAATCACACCAGCCTATAGACAGTCAGGTTGTCCATTTCACGTTCTGTCTCTAATTCTCGCGTCAATATACATATACATGTGTGTGTAATATATATATATATATATATATATATATATATATATATATATATATATATATATATATATATATATATATATATATATACATATATATATATATATATATATATATATATATATATATATATATATATATATATATATATATATATATATATACATGTATATATATTTTTATTTTTTTTTTTCAACAAGTCGGCCGTCTCCACCGAGGCAGGGTGACCCAAAAGAAAGAAAATCCCCAAAAGAAAAAACTTTCATCATCATTCAACACTTTCACCACACTCATACATAATCACTGTCTTTGCAGAGGAGCTCAGATACGACAGCTGAGAAAAGTCCCTCCCAGCTGTCACTATCTCAGACCCCTCCTTTAAAGTGCAGGCATTGTACTTCCATTTCCAGGACTCAAGTCCAACTAAATCAATTAACTGGTTTCCCTGAATCCCTTCACACAATGTTACCCTGCTCACACTCCAACAGATCGTCATGTCCCAAAACCATTCGTCTCCATTCACTCCTATCTAACACGCTCACACATGCTTGCTGGAAGTCCAAGCCCCTCGCCCACAAAACCTCCTTTACCCCTTCCCTCCAACCTTTTCTAGGACGACCCCTACCCCGCCTTCCTTCCCTACAGATTTATACGCTCTCCAAGTCATTCTACTTTGATCCATTCTCTCTAAATGACCAAACCACCTCAACAACCCCTCTTCAGCCCTCTGACAAATACTTTTAGTAACTCCACACCTTTTCCTAATTTCCACATTCCGAATTTTCTGCATAATATTTACACCACACATTGCCCTTAGACAGGACATCTCCACTGCCTCCAGCCTCCTCCTCGCTGCAGCATTTGCAACCCATGCTTCACACCCATATAAGAGTGTTGGTACCACTATACTTTCGTACATTCCCTTCTTTGCCTCCATGGATAACGTTTTTGTCTCCACAGATACCTCAATGACCACTCCCCTTTTTTTCCTTCATCAATTCTATGGTTAACCTCATCCTTCATAAATCCATCCGCTGACACATCAACTCCCAAATATCTGAAAACATTTACTTCTTCCATAATCCCTCTCTCCAATGTGATATCCAATTTTCTTTATTTAAATCGTTTGATACCCTCATCACCTTACTCTTATCTATGTTCACTTTCAACTTTCTACCTTTACACACTCCCCAAAACTCGTCCACTAACCTTTGCAACTTTTCTTTAGAATCTCCCATAAGCACAGTATCATCAGCAAAAAGTAACTGTGTCAACTCCCATTTGCATTTAATTCTCCAAAATTTAATCCACCCTCTCCCCAACACCCTAGCATTTACTTCTTTTACAACCCCATCTATAAATATATTAAACAACCATGGTGACATCACACATCCCTGTCTAAGACCTACTTTTACCGGGAAGTAATCTCCCTCTCCTACACACCTAACCTGAGCCTCACTATCCTCATAAAAACTCTTTACAGCCTTCAGTAACTTACTACCTATTCCATACACTTGCAACATTTGCCACATTGCTCCCCTATCCACTCTATCATATGCCTTTTCTAAATCCATAAATGCAATAAAAACTTCTCTACCTTTATCTAAATACTGTTCACATATATGCTTCACTGTAAACACTTGATCTACACATCCCCTACCCATTCTAAAGCCTCCTTGCTCATCTGCAATCCTACTCTCTGTCTTACCTCTAATTCTACCCCTGGCACCCCAAATTTACCTACTACTCCATCCACAACATTTTTACCCACTTTAGCATTAAGATCCCCAACCACAATTACTCTCTCACTTGGTTGAAAACTCCCCACACACTCACTCAACATTTCCCAAAATCTCTCTCTCTCCTCTACACTTCTCTCTTCTCCAGGTGCATAAACACTTACTATAACCCACTTTTCACATCCAACCTTTATTTTACTCCACATAATCCTTGAATTTATACATTTATATTCCTTCTTTACCTGCCATAACTGATTATTCAACATTATTGCCACTCCTTCTTTAGCTCTAACTCTATTTGAAACCCTGATCTAATCCCATTTATTTCTCCCCACTGAAACTCTCCTACCCCCTTCAGCTTTGTCTCACTTAAAGCCAGGACATCCAGCTTCTTTTCATTCATAACATCTACAATCATCTCTTTCTTATCATTCGCACAACATCCACGCACATTCAAACATCCCACTTTGACGATTTTCTTCTTCTTCTTTTAGTAAGCTATACAGGAAAAGGGGTTACTAGCCCATTGTTCCCGGCATTTTAGTTGACTTTTACAACACGCATGGCTTACGGAGGAAAGATTCTTATTCCACTTCCCCATGGATATGAAAGGGAAAAGCAATAAGAACAAGAACTATTAAGATAAAATCAAAGAAAACTCAGATGAGTGTGTATACAATAAACGTGTACATGTTTGCGTAGTGTGACCTAAGTGTAAGTAGAAGTAGCAAGACGTACCTGAAATCTTGCATGTTTATGAGACAGAAAAAAGACACCAGCAATCCTACCATCATGTAAAACAGTTTCAGGTTTCTGTTTCACAGTCACCTGGCAGGATGGTAGTACCTCCCTGAGTGGTTGCTGTCTACCAACCTACTACCTATATATATATATATATATATATATATATATATATATATATATATATATATATATATATATATATATGTCGTGCCGATTAGGTAAAACTTTCGATTTTGGCTTAAATAGCAACGCTCACCTTGCCATATAAGACAAGTGAAAATTTGTGTATGCAATAATTTCGCCAAAATCATTCTGAACATAACGAAAAAAATATATTTCATTGTGTTTGTTTATTATTAAATTAATGTTAACGTATCTAAAATATATTTAGTTGGGTTAGGTTAAATTAAATTGCGCTTGTTGTAATAAGGTTAGGTAGGTTTTCAAAGTTTCTCTTGGTACAAAATTTTAAATTTTTACATTAACATAAATGAAAAAATATGTCTTTAAACGTATAGAGAAAATTTTAGAAAGGACTTAATTTTAGATGAGTTCTTGCTAATTGACCAGTTTTACCTAATCGGCACGACATATATATATATATATATATATATATATATATATATATATATATATATATATATATATATATATATATATATATATATATATATATCTGTATGGGCATTTTCTTGTTAAAAAATTGTCAAATGAAGACTATATAATTCGGTGAAGGTTACCAGTGGTTGCAACGAATAAGAATAGATTCCATTCTATATTTGTAAAAACAAATCTTGAATAAGGAGAGTAGCTCTAATTCTTTGCAAGAAAACCTCTTCGGCATCACTGCACCTCTTAGCAAGAGCTTCATATATCTGTCTGTTAAACTTGTTTCCATCTGTAACAATTAACGCATCCGGTTATAGTATACCATTTAAAATATACATAATTTTCTATTATTAAACTTTCTATATTTTTTTAATTATACCAGCTGTCTTCCGTCAAAGCACAGTGATCCCAAAAAAGGAAAAATTTCGTCATTATCCATGTAATAAATGTTTTGGTGAGAATTAATAAACTCACATGGGAATCCATTATTGTACAATCATTTTTTATTAACTAGTAATCCGTAAATTACGAAGACATGAGAGAAACATTATATGTTCTGTACGTCAGAGTTCTGAATAAATTGCACTTAAAATTTTAATTAATAAGATAAGCCTTCATTGCAAGACCTGTAAGCGGATTCGTATACAGCGGTGGTGTCGACCATGCAGACACGGGCCGAATGTGGCTCATTTGTCTGTTAAACACGGCCTGCCTGAGATTTTCTAGCTCGCTATTAATATCGTTCAGCGGTTAGCACTAGGCTTCCATTTGTCCGCTTCAATATTTATTTAATAAAATTTGATTAAAATATATTAAACATTATTCAGCTAAAAATTCATTATTTTTTAATTAACAGGCTATACTACACCGTTGTTAATAACAGGCCATACTACACCGTTGTTAATAACAGGCCATACTACACCGTTAAGAGGCTATGCTTCACCGTTGTTAATTAACTGGCTGCAAAGGATGGTGTAGTTCCAGGAGGTATAGAGATAAAGGCACAGGTTACTGAAGAAAGGTTTATTGAGACAACATGCCTCTGTGTTCAAATTTATCCAGCTCTACACAGTGATTCGTTGCCTCAATAACAGAATATTACACAATTTCTTATTTTGTCTTCACAGGTATTTAGTATATTCCTAATTTCATGCAATCCCTTCTGCCCTATTGTCCTCCTATCTTCTACCCTCCTTAACTTCTTCCTCTTGTTTTCTTCCCTGTCACTCTCAGAATTATTCCCTCTTGCCTCCCTTCTCAAACCCCTTTCCCTTCTATCTCCTACCCCCCTCAATTTCTCATATTTTGCTTCCCTCTGCCTCCCTCCTCATTCATTGATTACAACATACAACCTGTTTTCTTTCCTTCATTCTGTAAAACAATTTCCTGACAGCAAACAAAATAATACCTGCGTGTTCAAAGGTCGTATCAACAATAAACATAATGAACTTTACAGACGTCATTTATAATGTACTAGAGCTTATTAACCAAGAAATAAGCAATTGTTAAAAATATCGTATTTGTTTCAGCAAAGCTAAATATACTTGGTCTTTGCATGTACATACATTATATAATATATATATATATATATATATATATATATATATATATATATATATTATATAATGTATGTACATGCAAAGACCAAGTATATTTAGCTTTGCTAAATATATATATATATATATATATATATATATATATATATATATATATATATATATATATTATAAATATTCGTGCAGAATAGATAAAACTTGCTAATTTTTTTATTAAATAGCAATGCTCTTCTTGCCGAATAAGGCAAGCGAAAATTTATGTATGCAATAATTTTGCAAAAATCAATCTAAATGTAACGAAAAAAAATATTTCATTGTGTTTGTTTATTATTAAATTATTGTAAACTTGTATAAAATATATTTAGTTGGATTAGGCTAAAATAAATTGTTCTTGTTATAATAAGGTTAGGTAAGTTCCCTAAGGTTCTTTTGGTACAAAATTATTAATTTTTACATTAACATAATTGAAAAAAAAATCTTTAAACGCATAAGAGAATTTTAGAAAGGACTTCATTTTAAATGAGTTCTTGCTAATTGACCATTTTTACCTACGCGGCACGACATATATTTTTTTTTTTATTAACACATCGGCCGATTCCCACCAAGGCAGGGTGGCCCGAAAAAGAAAAACTTTCATCATCATTCACTCCATCACTGTCTTGCCACAGGGTGCTTTACACTACAGTTATAAAACTGCAACATTAACACCCTCCTTCAGAGTGCCGGCACTGTACTTCCCATCTCCAGAACTCAAGTCCGGCCTGCCGGTTTCCTGAATCCCTTCATAAATGTTACTTTGCTCACACTCTAACAGCACGTCAAGTATTAAAACCATATGCCTCCATTCACTCCTATCAAATACGCTCACACATGCTTGCTGGAAGTCCAAGCCCCTCGCACACAAAACTTCCTTTACCCCTCCCTCCACCCTTTCCTAGACCGACCCCTACCCCGCCTTCCCTCCACTACAGATTTATACACTCTGAAGTCACTCTGTCTCGTTCCATTCTCTCTACATGTCCAAACCACCTCAACAACCCCTCCTCAGCTCTCTGGACAATCGTTTTGGTAATCCCGCACCTCCTCCTAATTTCCAAACTCCGAATTCTCTGCATTATATTCACACCACACATTGACCTCAGACATGACATTTCCACTGCCTCCAGCCTTCTCCTCGTTGCAACATTCATCACCCATGCTTCACACCCATATAAGAGCGTTGGTATAACTATACTCTCATACATTCCCTCTTTACTTCCATGGACAAGGTTCTTTGTCTCCACAGACTCCGAAGTGCTCCACTCACCCTTTTTCCCTCATCAATTCTATGATTCACCTCATCCTTCATAGACCCATCCGCCGACATGTCCACTCCCAAATATCTGAATATATTCACCTCCTCCATACTCTCTCCCTCCAATCTGATATCCAATCTTTCGTCACCTATTCTTTTTGTTATCCTCATCACCTTACTCTTTCCTATATTCACTTTCAATTTTCTTCTTTTACACACCCTACCAAATTCATCCACCAACCTCTGCAACTTCTCTTCAGAATCTCCCAAAAGCACAGTGTCATCAGCAAAAAGCAACTGTGACAACTCCCACTTTGTATTTGCTTCTTTATCTTTTAGCCCAACACCTCTTGCCAAGACCCTCGCATTCACTTCTCTTACAACCCCATCTATAAATATATTGAACAACCACGGTGACATCACACATCCTTGTCTAAGGCCCACTTTTACTGGGAAATAGTCCCTTCCCTCCTACACACTCTAACCTGAGCCTCACTATCCTCATAAAAACTCTTTACTGCTTTCAGTAACCTTCCTCCTATTCCATACACCTGCAACATCTGCCACATTGCCCCCCTATCTACCCTATCATACGCCTTTTTCAAATCCATAAATGCCACAAAACATCTTTACCCTTAACCAAATACTGTTCACCTATATGTTTCACTGTAAACACTTGGTCTACACACCCCTACCTTTCCTAAAGCCCCTTGTTCATCTGCTATCCTACTTTCTGTCTTACTCTTAATTCTTTCAATAATAACTCTACCATACACTTTACCAGGTACACTCAACAGACTTATTCCCCTATAATTTTTGCACTCTCTTTTGTCCCCTTTGCCTTTATACAAAGGAACAATACACGCTCTCTGCCAATCCCTAGGTACCTTACCCTCTTCCATACATTTATTAAATAATAGCACCAACCACTCCAAAATTATATCCCCACCTGCTTTTAACATTTCTATCTTTATCCCATCAATCCCAGCTGCCTTACCCCTTTCATTCTACCCACTGCCTCACAAACTTCCCTACACTCACAACTGGCTCTTCCACACTCCTACAAGATGTTATTCCTCCTGCCCTACACACGAAATCACAGCTTCCTGTCTTCATCAACATTTAACAAATCCTCAAAATATTCTCTCCATCTTCCCGATACCTCTAACTCTCCATTTAATAACTCTCCTCTCCTATTTTTAACTGTCATATATATATATATATATATATATATATATCCTAAGGATAGGCTATCCTAAGGATAGGCTACTTATTTGAAAATACACTTAAGAGAAGCACAGGTGTTCACTGACCAATTAGAGAGCTGCGAACTAAGTTTAACAAGTAGATAATTAATCTTGCACTTGTCCTCTGCCGGGAGAAAGTTGAGGTACAGGATAATTACTTAGCGCCCTGACTTTCTGCAGGTGTGCCTCAGTGCCAGCACTGATCTGGACACGCCACTGGTGGGTAGCAAGTCATGACCGTGCCAAACAACCCATTCTCGCAGCACAAGCCGTAATTGTGCAGATCTTTGTATCTCCTTAGTAGTGATAAGATATAATCTTTAATATATTTCTGTAATCTTAACCAAAATCCAGCTTAACTTACCATAAAATAGAGAATATAGAACGGGTAAGTTTACAAGAGGAGTTAAGAAACTGACGTTAAGTATATCTCATTAAAATTAACGTAGTATAGATCGCAATGTCGGATCTTACAAGGGTATCAATCCCCCCGTGTGACAGCTGTAATGAAAGCGTTAAAATAGCTACATACAGTTCTGAATTCCACGGCAAGAGATAACAGTTACGCTGGCTGTAATTTTTTACGTCATGTCAGTTAGCTGTCATTAATTTCGTGGAGGCTGATTAAATTTCCAGATGTTACGTAGCTCATCATCTTCATTAGAAAATGTCTCATATTAGCTGCTCGTTATACTTCAGTGTTATTTATCCTGCTGCAAAGTTTTTTTATATAATATGACAACATATTCGAGCACCAAAAGCGATACACGTTCAGAACTGAACGTTTCCTGCGACTGCACAGTCACCATGTTCCTAAACATGTTGGGACATTTTTTAATTTGCTTGTTTTATGGTTAAATATACATTTTCATGAGTTTTTATAAATTAACCTAAATTTACTTGAAAATAAAAAAAAATGCTTGTAAGCTTACAGAAAACATTCAGAAACTGTCATTAAAATTCGCTTAGGAAAATTAACGCGGTAACATTGGCTGACGAGTTCTTTATATATTGCTAGCTGTATATGTTGCAATAACGTAAGTGAAGTGCATGTCAGTTGCAGCAGTTGCAATTGTGATAGTACTTCCAGCTGCTGCCGATGAAATAACTAATATGGTAGTTGGAAGAGGAGGAGGAGGCTGGAAGCTGCGTCATTCACAACAACTGAGATAAATTCATTTGCAAGAAACAAAAAGGCACAATACACAGTTAACCTGTACACAGGAGAAAAAAACTATGGACAACGTTTTGGTTTTACACTAGTCACACAGTGCGTGACTAGTGTGAGACCATTAACTAGTCACACACTGTGTGACTAGTGTGAAACCATTAACTAGTCACACACTGTGTGACTAGTGTGAGACCATTAACTAGTCACACAGTGTGTGACTAGTTAATGGTCCAAGCCGGACCGAAACGTCGTCATATGCTTCTTTCTAATATGTGCGGGTTATTTGTGTATTATTAGGAAGGAAACTAAGTAGTGTCTCTATCATTTTAAACGATTTGAAAATATCCAGATTATTGATATTATTATGAAGCGAAGGACACGTAGGGGTCATTCAGTGCAAGAAGTGGTGAAGCCTCGATCCTCCGTCTGCTAATCTCGAGAGAAACGCTGCCTAACTGTACTCTGCTGATTTTAGCTGCAATTTTCAGAGTTATGGTTAAGGGTTTACCTTAAGCTTAATCGAGGGTAACCACTTAACAGCTATGTAAGAGAGGAGATCAGTAAAGTGAATCTTAATGAATCAGAGATGAATAAACCGAGTAAACCTTCTTTGTATAAACAATGTTTTGCCATACGTGAAGTTCCTGTTTTGTATTGTACTTAAAATAACACATTAACGCCACCTTCGCAAATGTACAGAATCCGAATGTCAGATCAGTGGAGGCAGAAGGCAGGTAACAGCAGGAGAAGAATAGCTGTGCAATATCTGGGTGTTAGGATGAGGAAATTTTTGTGATCTGTGTTGATCTTGGATAATGTACGAGATGGGCTTTGCCAGTGTGTATCATTGCCCTGTTCTTTCAACAATTTGTGAGACGAATGACAGCTGCTTCAAGGCACTTTCTTATGATCCTGTCATGTTCATTATATATAAGTTGTGATTCATGATACAGTAGTTGTGCTCCATGAAGTGTGTATATTCCGATTTGTTACAGAGGCGTTATTAGTGTCGCCGGTTCTATATACTTTTGTTCCTGTAGACGTGTATGTAAACAGCCGGCTGTCTTATCAGTTTAGTATTTCTCACATATGTCACATGGGATGTTAGACCCCTGTTGTGTTTATAGTATTGCTGATTATTTTAGTTTTGGAGAACTCTTTGATGGTTTACGTGGTAAGGACTGTTATATTCATGCTTCGATTTGAGTAACAATGGAATAACTGTATGTTCTGTGGGTCCTATGAGAAGAATTGGGCAATGATCTATGTTCATTTTATCTTAAGGTGAAGAGTTTTAAGTTTACAGGAGTGGATGAGATGGAAACTTTAGGAAGTGAAGGCAGCATCCTGACTGATCGTAAAGAGAAACCGAAGATCACTCCTATCTCGAGGCGCGAGCGCAATAAGTCAGTTGTACATTTTCTATATGTATTGTATTTTAGGGAGTAGCAGTACATCTAGACAATTTAGTGAATCATCCCTTTCTCTTCCACTTTCTCTTTGAATTCAACGAGATTGAATACAGCGCTTCACAGTAGTACCTCAACAGTTTGCTGATGTTATGAGTCAATCTCCAACTCTCCTTCCTTACACGATATTTACACTCAACAAATCGTCTCTTCATCACTTTTACACTTCCATACATCAGCTTCATATTATTGCATACTAACTTACATTATATGCACACTATCACACACTGCTTTAGACTACCTTCACGTCACTATACTACCTTAGAGCAGTTCTTCACCACCTCATACTACTGTACCTCAGAGCAGTTCTTCACCACCTCATACTACTGTACCTCAGAGCAGTTCTTCACCACCTCATACTACTGTACCTCAGAGCAGTTCTTCACCACCTCATACTACTGTACCTCAGAACAGTTCTTCACCACCTCATACTACTGTACCTTAGAGAAGTTCTTCACCACCTCATACTACTGTACCTCAGAGCAGTTCTTCACCACCTCATACTACTGTACCTCAGAACAGTTCTTCACCACCTCATACTACTGTACCTTAGAGAAGTTCTTCACCACCTCATACTACTGTACCTCAGAGCAGTTCTTCACCACCTCATACTACTGTACCTCAGAACAGTTCTTCACCACCTCATACTACTGTACCTTAGAGAAGTTCTTCACCACCTCATACTACTGTACCTCAGAGCAGTTCTTCACCACCTCATACTACTGTACCTCAGCAGTTCTTCACCACCTCATACTACTGTACCTTAGAGAAGTTCTTCACCACCTCATACTACTGTACCTCAGAGCAGTTCTTCACCACCTCATACTACTGTACCTCAGAGCAGTTCTTCACCACCTCATACTACTGTACCTCAGAGCAGTTCTTCACCACCTCATACTACTGTACCTTAGAGAAGTTCTTCACCACCTCATACTACTGTACCTCAGAGCAGTTCTTCACCACCTCATACTACTGTACCTCAGAGCAGTTCTTCACCATCTCATACTACTGTACCTCAGAGCAGTTCTTCACCACCTCATACTACTGTACCTCAGAGCAGTTCCAAACCACTTGATTTTACCGTAGACAGGTTCCATACCATATACTTCCTCAGGCCACATCCACGTTACCACATACTATCCTAGACTACCACAATCTAAGCCCATCTATATACCTCCAGATACTACCTTAGACCAAATTTCACTCCCCTACTCCCCTGACAAATTCTACTTTCCCATATACTCCACATTTCCCTACTCCATCTTCCTATTCTCCACACTACACACTGCCCCATTTCGCATCACCTTAAGCTGATTCAAACTATTTCGCCCGTCCCGAAAACCATTTAAACATTTCCAGATCACTTCAAACCACTCCAAGAAATTCCAGACCATCTTCACACTGCCCCAGTCGACCTTCACAAAGCCTAATACTAGTCGAGAACAACATCACATCACATTCCAGTCCACCACAAAGACAATCTAAAATCTCCCTGACACTGATCCAGCCCCTACACCACTCCAAACTAACTCAAACTACCAACACATTTCCCAAACTGCCCCACACTACTTACACACCGAACTAAGTTATTTCCACCCCACCAAATACTACGTAAATTGTGGGGGAGATGAGTTGGGGTGGGGTGGTGGCATGCCCCACTCTCACTGTCAACACTATGAGCACGCGATAGTCCACCGGGAACCCGGATTTACGACACAGGAGAGTAGTTATCACCCCTAACAAGCGGCAGTTAGTCACTCCTGTTCTCGTTTCATGACGAGGTGAATTAATGAGGAGTCGGTAATGAAAGTTGTCATCCCACCTCCCCAGCTCTGTTCTCTCTTTCCCTTTAATGTTTTCGATTTTATAATTTTGTATTACCTCGCACATTCAACAACAGAGTTGGTTCATAATCTGTCCACTTTCTCGCCTGTTTATGGGTGGACTGGGAGTAATGGAAGAGCCAAAGGTCTCACCCAGTTAGAGAGCTAGAGTTAGAGAGAGAGAACCACTACACAATAATTAAAAAAAAAATCAAATACTGGATAGGCAACCCTCCTTCAACATTTCATCCTTGCGTGAGAAAATGCACGCTCGAAATCTCACAATATACCTAATTTATTTTAATTTCCTTCATGTCAAATATTTATACTAACATATAGTTCAAGATACTTTAACCAAAGCTAAGATAACTAACCTGACAGACAATAAAAACGCCAAGAAAATTATAAAAAAAAACTGGCTGCTGTAAATGGAAAGTGGGTTAGGATAGGGAGGGTAAGGTGAATTAGGTATACCGTCTGCTAGATTTTTAACTATAAATGTGTACTGATACCATTTTATATTGTAATAAACATGAGTTTCATTTTTGCCTGATTCTTGATGTCAGAGTATTATTTATGAGTTGTTTGATGGACATGAAATTCTATAATGGAGGTACTTCAATGTACTTCTAATACGCACATTCAAAGACGTTTTTACTGCTATGACTTTTACTGCAACTTTCATTATTTCTATTTTTATGAGTGAATGTGAGTCTGAAGAGTCATTGTTACTACTGACAAGTGATTGTGTACCACCTTCTATAAGACCCGGAACGACATGGTTTCACATCTGAATTCCTCACTTCACTTGGGAGGAAACTATTGATTGGAAACTTTTGGATAGTGAGGAATTCCCCTATTATAAAAGGTTATGTCAAAAATTCTATGAACCCTTGAAAAGCTTCTAAAAGACTTAAAAAGGGTAACATATTGTTAGTTGCCACAACATTCGTTTGCAATTATTTTCATTTGTAATTACATCAAAATTTGTAGTTTTTAAGCCTCTTCCCTAAATGCTTCTATAGAAATATTATTTATAAACTTTTAATGTTGTTGACTTTATCTTGTTCCCAAACAAAATTTAACCGAGACATACTGAGACAGTGAATCATATTGAAACGTAAATTACCAGGTAGAAGAAGCCTCGACCAGAGAACTGGATAAAAAAAAAAATTTGTAAGCCTTAATGATAACGTTGCTCACAAGGGAAGCAATATCAAGATATTTTAAAAAGCTCTTTAGCTTTTTAAAATATCTTGATATATTAGCTCCGTTTCGCTAAAGAGCTTTTTAGTGTCGCTAAAGAGCTTTATAAAAGTGGAGTGAGGGATATAACATGTGCAACACTTAGGTATCTTAATTGTCAAAAAATTTCTCTTGCACATCAGACAATGGAAGTCGTTTTGACGTGAACAACCTGTTACTCTTGGTGGTCAGTAACCTACCTCAAGATGGTTGTCTTTTCTTCAACATATATTACAGGCCGTCGCAATCTTCGTCATTTCTTAAGTTTGCTTTCTTGGTTAATGTTGACCGAAATATGTTTTCCACATCTCTGTTTACACCTCTATTCACATTTTTTTCTCTTATTGTGCCTGATACCATGCATTTCCTCCATCTGTTTTCACTCTCTTGGTTTATCTTGTCTGCTGCTTTGCATTTTTATCCTCTCCCTGTTTACACTTCTCTTGGTTTATCTTGTCTACTGCTTTGCATTTTTAACCTCTCCCTGTTTACACTTCTCTTGGTTTATATTGTCTGCTGCCTTGATTTTTTTCTTTCTCTGTTTACACCTCTCCCTCACCCCATTCCTTTTACAGCTCAGCTGCAAACAAAAATATCGCTGAAGAAATCGAGGCGACACCGAAAATTCTTTGGCTGCCTCTCAAAGCCCTCAAAGTTAAACGGATTTTCTGCTCACGTGAAATATTCATTTTATTGTTTCTTATATCTCTTTGTACTCTTCCCGTCTAGCTTTCCATTGATTTGCCGATAACGGGAGGGCATTATATTTAAAAAAAAAAAAATCTTAAAAATTTTTCCCCCTTACTCTTTCCTCCATAGTTTATTTATTTTTATGTTAGCTCTCTCTATATATATTTCATTTATTTCTTAACTCTCTTCCTGAATTCTCTTCCCGTATTTCTTCTTCATTGTCTCCCTGGTCTATTTTCTCTACGTTTTCTTTTTCTTTGTCCTTTATCGCAAGCGTTTTTCATTTTTTTTTTTTTTGTGGTGTATTTCTCTGTCAGCGCTGTTCTGCCATACACACGCTTTTATTTTATTTTAAATTCCTTCCCGATATTCTCTTTACCCCTTTTCCTCTCACATTTTACTCGTCTCTCTCCTTATCCATATTTTCTTCTCTGTTATGTATCTAATGTATTTTGTGCATTTACGTTATAACGAGAAGGCTAATGTTAGGTCACCGCAAGGTATGTATTAAGAAAGATAGTCATTAATAGAAAGAAAACCAGGACTAAGTTTTATACTAGGATTGTTTTGTATGGAAAGACAGTCCAGTGAGGCGTCTATGGAGGATGAAGAGAAATTTACGGCATAGGATTAGTTTATAGAATGACTGTGACCTCTAATATGAGAGACAATACAGCTATTGGAGTCAGCAAAGACACTTGTATTCCTAAAGTCTATCGAAAAGGGAATGTCCAGTTTCACGAACGTATCGGAGAAGGAAAGAGATTAGCAAACGGAGGATCAAGTTTCCACCCCTCTCTGGGCTGAATTATTCACATAGGTTTAGCGCCTATACAAATACAATCTGAAGTTTTTCTAATGATGCGTATTTCAAAGAGTGTTTTCCTCTCGTTTAGCGGACGGAGGATCAAGCCTCCACCACGATGAATGACCTAAACGGGTGTTGTGCTATACAAGAATATACTGCTAGTTGATCAGTCTGTCACCCATTACACTTTCCTTCTTTGATAATGAGAAAAGCTTGGAATGTACCAACACCTGTGACTTTCTCATTATACTAACACATTTAGTTTTCTCATGTAAATACAGGTCTTTCTCATGTAAATATTTTTCATTATATAAAAAACTAGTGACTTTCAGTGTATAGACGCTGGTCGTTTTCTCATTATTTAAGCTCAGGTAGCTTTCTCATTATATTATCACTGATAACGTTCTCATTATATTAATCGTTTTTCTTAATATATATTCTGGTGACTTTCTCGTTATTCAGACACTGGTAGTTTTCTCATACAGACACGTAGGTTTCTCATTATGTAAGCACTGGTGACTTTCTCATTATACAAAGTGGTGGCTTCCTCATAATATAAACACTGATAGTTTTCTCATTATGCAACAAGCACTTGTGGCATACTACCTACGTGAAGTCTTCACTTGGCGTTGCAAACTAAGTTACATTTTGCACTAAACGATCCGAGGTAAACATGGCACAGGTGAAAATTGTTGCCATATTTTTCGTACTTTTCAGTTGTCATTCATTCCTGTGCAGTTTTTAACATGCGTTGCACCAGTCATGTAGCCGTGGTAGTTCTGCAGTCAGGTCAACGTTTTCATAAACGGGTATTGTTAGTCAATACAGTTCACAGTTAGCCGGAACTTAAAAGAGAAACTTCCCTGTGATTTCTTCCATTCACTGTATTGTGATTTATTTCCCTCTGTTCGAACGATATTCATAACACTGATTTTATTAAACACTGCACTTTCAAATATTTTTCCTCTTCTACAATCATTTATAACTTTAGAACGTTTAGAGTATAATATAGCAAAATATAGCAACTCTTTCATGATGGCGGCTTTGAGGGGACTTGAGCTAGAGTTCGTCACGGTCACGCTAGCGGGAGATTCGTCTGTAAAAACTTGCATTTGTGGTCACAGTGGTGCCTATGCTAACCTTCCTATGGTGTATAAATATACCTAGTTGGATGACTTTTATTTTAGCCAGCTGACCCAGTGGCTAGCGCGTCGGTCTGGAGTTTTATTACACTCTGATCGCGGGTTCTATCCCCACCCGTGGTATGTTTTTTTTTTTTTTTTTAACTCTTTCAAGGTTGATAGGCTTGTCACATCTTGTCCTCGCCACTACTACTGCTGTCTACATATTTATTCTCTTCTGTCTTTGACACACACACACACACACAAACACACATACACACGAAGACATGCACATACAGTATACTATGTGGTTTTTTTCAGCATTTATGCCGTGTGAAATATACTTCTTCCTTGGTATTCCTGTTCATCTCACGAAGTGTGTACCATGAAAAGTTGTGCGAAACTCGCTGAATACATTATCCATAACGAAAAAAATCCAAAATTATAAAGCGAAAACAATAAATAATATAATTTACAAAAAAAATGTGCAAGTCAACATATCTCCTATTTTCTAACAATTTCCTCTTATTAATACTTCATTTGCTTTTTACCTATATATCATCTTTCCTCTATATTCTATTTAATCGACGCATATATTTTTTCTACACTCTCTTCCCTGATGATTTTTTCATACTCTGTCTACGCCATGCCACAATTTACTCTTCCATCTCAACAGAATTTTTCTTTCCCTTTTTACAGACCGTATCTTTCCTTCTTCAGACTCTTCCCTTCCCTCTTCATGAACTATGCCTTTCCCTTTCATACTAAGGACTCTAGTCCCTCGTTCTCCTTTGTTTTGAAGGAAGTTACGCCAACAGATACGCTGATACACAAACCATCTTCAACAAGCCTTTTTTTTTCCATAAGTTAAGTCTGTAACTTGACAAAGCACTACTTCGAGCGAAACGTTGTCCACACCTTCATTCTCCTCTGTTTCCCTCCCCATTCCTTTTCCCAGACATGTTGCCTTAATTTGGCGTCTATTAAAAAAAACACTGGGGAATGACGCAAATTTCTTGTCTTACGACTCTTGAAAGAAAATTGGACCATTATCTGGCGGACAGAGTATGACTCCGTCGAGCGGAAATTTACGTTGAAACGAGGTCGTTTTGTCCTGGTTTACAACGTGAGGGAGACTATAGTATCAAGCACGTCTAGGGAGAAACTTTACGTTTATCGACAACATTTTGTTACAGTTTATGAGCTTTGATATAGACAAACAGTACTAGTCTCGATAAGAGACTCTGACATTACGGTCTCTCCAGCCTCAGCACAGTTTTTTTTACACTGCAGAAGGAAGACTACCGCTGACAGTAATGAAGAAAAGTCACAGGTTCTCGGCAACTATTCATTGCGAAAACATTTCGCTCATTGTGAAGCTTTGTCTAGTTACTGATTTTATGTTGATCTTCACAGAGTGAAACGTTGCCCCAATAAAAACTTGCCCTGCATCTCTGTTTTTCCTAAGAAATTAAATTGAGTATAGGAATAATCTGCAGAATATTTACCAAGTGTATCTCATGTGTATACTTCGATACTCTCCCGTCTCTATATCTGATAATACAAACAGCGAAGACAGACTCAAGTTAGAACATAAAATTATTTTATGGATGCGGTTTTCGCGATTTATGACGAAATATTATCGTTTAAAACACGGAATATATAAAACGTTCTCCAACAATGGAACGATAAGGAATATATATATATATATATATATATATATATATATATATATATATATATATATATATATATATATTATATATATAACTCAGTAACTCCTAATATAATTTTCGAAAGACTAAAAAAAAAAAAAAAAAATAATCCGACTGAATGTCATAATGACACATAAAAGTCAAAGAAAAACGGAGAAATATAATTGCTGGGCATGGCACGCAGGTAATGGTAAAAATAAATATAAATCTGTCATACGTCAGAGAAAGCAAAATATATTATTAGAAAAATTATATAACTATAATGGAAGTTGAAGAGACAAAAACACAGAAAAAAATAAACACTGGACAAAGAAAATAGTCAAAAAAAGATTTTACTAGATGGGAGAATAGGATACTAGAGTGATTTACATTATGTAGTTTATAAATATTGTGTGTGTGTGTATGTATAAATATATGTATATATATACATTCATACATACATATATTTATATACATTTATAATTTCGCTGACGATAAAAGACTCACAAATAACGACTCCCGGATATCCAGATTTGCAAGGATAACTAAGACCACGCTCAAATAAAAGAGGAGAAAAAGAATTGCAGAAGCAAATTCAGTAAATATGACTTTGTGCTTTAATCTTAGCATTTTGTCTTAATAATTAATTTACATTTTACAAAGTTGGATAAAAGAGTTTGTTCTGCCTAGCTTTTGTCTGTGTGTGTGTGTGTGTGTGTGTGTGAAGGCACACGTGTATACGATTATATTTACATGTATATCCACTTTATGGTTTAACTTGTTTTTATTTCCACAAGTATACATGTAGCCACAGGCGTGAGACCAAAGGTCCTGATAACTGCTGATCCTCATTGTGCTCTACGTTATATAAGACGAAGTTAGTAATATACCAGATTTGAAGTGAGTAATATAACAGATACTAATAGTACTCTGTATTGCAAACATCCGTTCGATGGTACTTATATAAAGCAGATATACGACGATTCATCCTCTGAAGACACTTGGTACTAGTGTCACCTGTTATGTATAATTATTTAACAGTCCATTTACGCACCTAGAGTGATAAATGTTGTCTGACTTTGCTTTATTGTGGCTAAATTAACTTTTCTTTAGCTTTTTGTAAGCGAATCCAACCTAAGCGACTTTAAATTAAAATACTTTAAATGAAGAAAATATCATTTGCAACCATTATCGAAAGTTTTAAGAAACTGACGTTAAATACCAAGTAAAAAAAATACGTAGTAAAATAAGCATGAGTTGTAACTAAAGATCTGCTATGTTAATCCGGATTACAGTGGCACTGATAGATTAAATATTGAACCTCGAGAGTCTGTGATATTTTTTATCGATCAGATTTACATCCTTAGTAAATAAGGATTATCCGATCATCTCCGTCGCTCCGCAAAGACTAATATTACGACTGAGTCCTTTAATTTTGTCGTAGCGTTTTCGTGAAAAATTACCCACGATGCCTTCCTACGTGCGTGCGTTCGATTAGAGACAAAGACTCTTAATCCCAGAGACTGAGACAACACTTACATCAAGATCAGATTGCATTATAATAAACTACCTTAATACCCTATAAATTAAATTATGATAATTTATAATGGAACAGACACATCTCGCAGAGCAACCTTTTATTGGGGGACAACATTTCGCTCAGGACAGAGCTTAACCAAGTAGGACTTGATAAAGCTCTACACGAAGTAGATAAGAACTCTTATAAACTTGTATTCATTGTATATTGAGTGAAGAGGCATCCTTTGACTCTCCTGTAGATCATATATATCAAAGTTATTTTCCCTACTTACAACATACTCCAATATTTACATCCCTTCCTTTTCCTCTTTAATGATTTTATAATAAAATCATTAATAATACGTTAAAATGCACTTATAAATTAATACAAGTGTACCACTCTCTGCACTCATCAACGAAAAAGCTGAAAATAATTCACAAAGAAGTGATAAAATGCACTGAATGATAAGCCAGTAATTAACTAGACTTCTTTTTTAGTTGTTTTTATTATTTGAGAGGAATTAAAGGAAATATGCCTCGGTATCAGTCACTGAGTATCAAACCTTAATAGTAAGTTATAACTCACGCTAAGATAACAGTGGAGAGTTTATATTTCGACTAATAACTGAGGTCTTTGTTAACAGATCGTGTAATGGTTGAAATATGCAGACCGAAGCCTTCCGCTGGCTTTCCGGTCCACCCCTTTAAAATTATGGTCTAGTAAACAACGAGTGTCAGCCAATTTCTCATCTATGAACTATGATATCAAGGACAAGAGGTTCAAATTGAGATACAGACTGCGACTGAGCCTCATGAAGGACTCAGGTTTTTTGTTTAATTTTTTTTTTCGTGCTAAAGATTATTTTTTTTAACCTACATTTAACAGTACAGAAATAACTTTAATATTTTCGGTCTAACTAGAGACCCACTTGAGGTGCCTCTAAAGGGTCCCCATTAAGACCGAAAATGTTCGCGTGATTTCCGTTCTGTTGATTGTGGGTTATTCGATATATTACAAATATAACGTATGGTTCACTAAAAATTTTTATGTACTGCACAAGTATATCAAATTATTTAGGAACACACGATCAATGTATTAAGCACATTTGCTAAGTACATGGTACCCTAATGGTGTAGCGTTTTTTCTATTATGAATATTGCACAGGGAGGAAAACCCAACGGTATGGAAGAACAGGAGAGAAAGGGAGAGATATGCATTAGCCGAGTGTATTGGCGGGTATACACGACAGGTGTGGCTCACTTCTCTGCTGTTTGGTCTTCACTATGTATACGATACACATCATAAAAAGCCACTATCCAATAAGTCATCTCAGTCTGCTGGAAGCACGCCTAGCCAGAGCCATCTAGTGATGAAAAGACCATTCTACAGTCAAGGCGGTCTGGTTAGCTAGATGAAGAGGAATTCTGATGTCTCAGTGAGGAGTTAGGTCTTAGTTATATGATGACCCGTAGCTGGAGCTTTAGGTTGTCTGACCGAGGCCTTCCACTGGCTTGACGGTCCACCCCTTTAAAAATTGTGGTTATAATTATAACCATATATATTTTTATGATCGGTGAGGGTGAGTTACCTGGGGTATTAAGTTTGTTTACAGATCACCCAAGGCAGTTGGACCCCTCATGAGCTACCAGCACTCACCTCAATCTCGCTTCCTATTTTGGTTCCTTATGAGAGTGTATTCACTGTTGTACTCAGATGTGGTCTCATTTCACTGCTCTCTATAACTATTCACTTAAATGGATAATTTGTGTTGACTTGGGTACACGTGCTGTGGTGTTGGGAATATAAACTTACCTACCATTTAATGTGTCTGCTTTATTTCCTCTTCTGATTGAATTTTGATGGCACTAAGCTGATTTTTAGCACAACCTGATACTATAGAATCATAGAAAAGTACTTGGGTTCGTGTGTACTCACCTAGTTGTACTCACCTAGTTGCGGTTGCAGGGGTCGAGTCACAGCTCCTTTGCCCGCCTCTTCGCTGGTCGCTACTAGGTTACTCTTCCCGCTCCATGAGCTTTATCATACCTCTTCTTAAAGCTATGTATGGATCCTGCCTCCACTACATCACTTCTCAGACTATTCCACTTCCCGACAACCCTGTGACTGAAGAAATGTTTCCTAACATCCCTGTGATTCATCTGAGTCTTCAACTTCCAACTGTGACCCCTTGTTGCTGAGTCCCATCTCTGGAACATAATGTCTCTGTCCACCTTGTCGCTTCCTCTCAGTATTTTGTATGTCGTTATCATATCCCCCCTATCTTCCTGTCCTCCGGTGTCGTCAGGTCGATTTCTCTTAACCTCTCCGGAACCAGCCTAGTTGCAAACCTTTGCGCTTTCTCTAGCTTCCTTACGTGCTTGGCTAGGTGTGGGATCCAAACTGATGCTGCATATTTCAATATGGGCCTAATGTAAACAGTGTACAGGGTCCTGAACGATTCCTTATTAAGATGTCGGAATGCTGTTCTTAGGTTTGCTTGGCGCCCGTATGATGCAGCAGTTATTTGGTTGACGTGCGCCTCAGAAGATGTGCTCGGGGTTATACTCACCCCAAGATCCTTTTCCTTGAGGGAGGTTTGTAGTCTCTGGCCCCCCTATGCTGTACTCCGTCGGCGGTCCTCTTTGCCCTTCCCCAATCTTCATGACTTTGCACTTGATGGGATTGAACTCCAGGAGCCAGTTGCTGACCAGGCCTGCAACCTGTATAGATCCCTTTGTAGTTCTTCCTGGTCCCGTCCGATTGAATTCTTCACATCAGCTTCACATCATCTGCAAACAGGGACACTTCGGAGTCTGTTCCTTCCGTCCTGTCGTTCACAAATACCAGACACAGCACCGGTCCCAGGACTGACCCCTGTGGAACCCTGCTCGTCACAGGCTCCCACTCTGACGTCTCTCCACGTACCATAACTCGCTGTTGTCTTCCTGACAGGTATTCCCTGATCCATTGCAGTGCCTTCCCTATTATCCCTGCCTGGTCCTCCAGCTTTTGCACTAGTCTCTTGTGTGAAACTGTGTCAAACGCCTTCTTACAGTCCAAGAAAATGCAATCTACCCACTCCTCTCTCTCCTGTCATACTGCTGTTACCCTGTCATAGAACTCCAGCAGGTTCGTGACACAGGATTTCCCGTCCCTGAAACCATGCTGGCTGTCTTTGATAAGCTCATTCCTTTCTAGGTGCTCCACCACTCTTCTCCTGATGATCTTCTCATGAATTTGCATACTATACATGTCAGTGACACTGGTCTGTAGGTGAGTGCTTCGTGCCTGTATCTTTTTTAAAATTGCGACTACATTTGCTGTCTTACATACCTCAGGTGGTCGCCCTGTTTCGATAGATGTGTTGAAGATTGTTGTTAGTGGTACACATAGCGCCTCTGCTCCCTCTCTCAGGACCCACGGAGAGATGTTATCCAGCTCCATTTCCTTTGAGGTATATAGCTCACTTAGTAGCCTATTCCCTTCTTCCTCGGTTGCATGTATTGTGTCCAAAACTTGAAGGTGTACCCCTCCTCTCCGTCTTTCTGGGGTCTCTTCTGTCTCCTCTGTGCACACTTTGAATATCATGAGCTCTTCACATACTTCACGGTCGTTTTTGTGATCTCTCCACCTTCCTTCCTCAGCCTGATCACCTGGTCCTTGACTGTCGTTTTCCTTCTGATGTGGCTATACAACAGCTTCGGGTGAGATTTAGCTTTCGCTGCTATGTCATTTTCGTATTGCCGTTGGGCCTCCCATCTTACATGTACATATTCGTTTCTGGCTCTACGACTACTTTCCTTATTCTCCTGGGTCCTTTGCCTTCTGTACTTCTTCCATTCTCTAGTGCACTTGGTTTTGGTCTCTCTACACCTTTGGGTGAACCAAGGGCTCACCTTTGTGTGTGTGTGTGTGAGAGAGAGAGAGAGAGAGAGAGAGAGAGAGAGAGAGAGAGAGAGAGAGAGAGAGAGAGAGAGAGAGAGAGAGAGAGAGAGAGAGAGAGAGAGAGAGAGAGAGAGAGAGAGATTGATTGATTTGATGATATTCTTTGTGCTGTGTGGCAATTCTAGATTAAAAGAAGGAACATATCCTCGATCTTCTATATTACAATCAGTTCAAATTCATTTGTTGTTACTTGGGTTTTAAATTCGTGTTAAAAAATCCTAACTGGCCTATGCTGTGAATAAGTCTTCACTGTTTAGTTTTGTTTCACTGAAATCTCTGAAGCCACGTCACCACACAGAATGAAATTTGGTATGAGTATAGTTACGTTCAAAGCCTGAGCAGGACTAGTTTTTTATTTTATCCATGCATATTGTTTAGCTAATTTGAATAAATGAAAAGTCCACAGCTCACTGGCGCACATACACAAATGTGACTTTTATATGTATCTGTTTTTTAAAGCATTTTCGTGTTAACTTTGGTTTTGGACATTGTTGGAAGGGCCAAGAATATTTGTCCCTTATTTATGAACCAAGTGAATATAGATTAGTTTTATTCGCTGCTTTAATTTTCATAACGATTCTAGTAATTTTGTAATAAATTTTGTATTCCTTCAAGGAAAATGCATTGATGCTGGTGAAGGATTTTTGATTCAATGAATTCAAGTAACTCTCCCCTTCCTTGATCAAAGGTGACTACCTCCCACTCCCTGTGTTCTGTTAACTCTTACGGGTTTTCACTTCTCACGAATACAGTGATACCTCGCATATCCGGCCTGCCATTATCCGAACCTCGCCAATATCCGAACAGGCCCTGGGAAAGGGCAAAATTCAAAATTATTACGAAACATCCGAACAGCCGTTCGGATGTTTTCTGCAGCCTCAAAAACTGGAAAAACCGAAAGAAATTTATTAGAATTTGGTCAAAATTATTACCCTTTGTTTTGTGCATCGATTTGCTTACGTGGCATTTCCTACCAACGAAAGTATAAAATTAATTAAAATATGTATAGTTCACTTTCTGCACCTGCCACTAAGAGCGACAATACAACGGATATCGGGTTAGCTAATATTAATCAGCTGTCAGCAATCAAATGTTGATGACTGCATGTGATTTGCAGTAGTAACGCGTAGACGCGGTGCGTGGTAGATTTCATGACTGTGGCTGCAGTTCCTAGGGCCTGTGCAGAGTGGACCTTGTAAAAAATCACACAGTGGTGGTGGTGGTAGTGGTGGTGGTAGTGGTAGTAGTGGTGGTGGTGGTAGTGGTGGTGGTAGTAGTGGTGGTGGTAGTAGTAGTGGTGGTGGTGGGTTATTCGTGAGGAAATAGTAAAGGTGTTGTCCTGACATAAGTCTTTGCAAATAATGATTTCTAACTAGTCGAGCATTCGCTGGCTTACCGGAGCTGGGTTTTGCACTCCAGTAAAATAGAAACGAAGAATAAACGCATAATGTCCCAAGACTCGACATTATCTCACTGGTGTATCATGAACGACCTGAAGCTTGGAAGGATTGTTACCTATAGGTAAACTTTTGTTTTCACTGTCTGTCCCCTGATGGAACCTTACTTTTTTACCTGCACAAATTTATAAATTAATACTGACTTCTCTATGTACGCCGTTTCAGCCATTTATACTATAACACAAATAAACACAAAAATGTCTTGCCGGAAAAAAATATGTTTTGACTACGTAACAGAAAAGAGTGAACCATGGAAAAGACCGACTTCATCCTTTTATGCAATACCAAACTTGTGGGTTTATTTCAGGGCCTTTTTTTCCACTGACATAATTTATATCAAGCAAAAAAAGAGCGTTTTTTCAGGAAACTTTTTTAAACACTGTGGAATAATAATAGAAAACTTCCACTTTTCAAGCTAAGAACAAGGAATGTAACTGTCCTAAGAGCATATGAAAGCGTAAGCCTCTAACTACATGAACGTTTCGCTCAGGAAGTGCTTTATCAGATTATCTTGATCGCGATGTTGGTATAAATACAAAGCCACTTTGTCATCAACCTCTAAGCACATGACACAGTTCACAATATCGAGAATAAATGTCAAACATCAGAGTAAACCTCACTGGGTAGGATTCCACGAAGGTAAAATATTTGCCAGATTTTCACCATTTACTGACCGAGCTTCATAGGTTTAAATAAATGATGAAGGTTATGACGAAGCACTAAACTGGATATGCTAAAAGCAAATCAAATACGGAATGCTTTCTAATAGACTGAATAGTGTATAGCTTTTATTATTATTATTATTATTAATGAGAAATCCAAAATACTTAATGATCATGTAACGCCTGGGAAATGGGAGGTAATCATGTTTGATATGTAGAAGGAGAAAGTACCTCTATATCCCTGGACTAATACTTCTTCACCAGCTTCAGATTTCCCTCTTCCCCGTGAAGGGCACAGAACGGTGTTATACCCATGTAATGAGTCCTTCCTCTAAACAATCATGAACGAGTTACAAAATATTCACAGTCATGCCTCTTACATATCTCTTTGCCTTATTGTTAATATAATACACTCAGTAACTCGTCTTTCTGATAATGTAAGGGTAGATTTACCTCCTACGATTTTAAGCAAATTTCTCAACATCCTTGAATGGCTCGGATAACTTCTAAAACCCCGAGCGGCATAGTTTAAACAATTCAAAAACGGTGCCTCCTAAAACCTGAGATTTTAGCTTAAATAGCAACGCTCTTCTTGCCGAATAAGACAAGCGAAAATTTGTGTATGCAATAATTTCGCAAAAATCATTCTGAACCTAACGGAAAAAATATATTTCATTGTGTTTATCATTATATTATTGTAAATTTATCTAAAATATATTTAACTGGATTAGGCTAAATTAAATTGCGTTTGTTGTAATAAGGTTAGGTAAGTTTTCTAAGGTTCTTTTGATACAAAATTATTTACAATAACATAAATGAAAAAAAATATATGTAAACGTATAAGAGAAAACTTTTAGAAAGAACTTAATTTTAAATGAGTTCTTTTTAATTGACCAGTTTTACCTATTCTGCACGACATATACATACATATAATATGACAGGGTATTAAAGCCAAATGTGGTACTTCCGATAGGCTATACGGTAAGGAGGTGATTCGAATATGTGTGCAGAATGGTTGTAAGGTTAACAGAAGAGCAGTTTCAATAAAGTGCTTTGTGTGAGGTGTGCAGCAGGAAGGGTAACGTGTGTATGTGACCACAGGAGCGAGGGTGGTGATTCAGCTTCCCCTCTCTCGTTTGCCACAACGAAAATCCCTCGTGGAAAATTCGCTTTCCATTTTATCTCGTATCTATGATGATCCACTGCACCCAAATGTATCTTTTATTAATTGATTCTGAATGTCCTGCTTTATGTTGCGCAAACTGAATGCCATTGATTCCCGTTCGAGTCATTTTTGTCTTTGTGTTTACACAGATGTTTAGCATCAGGTATGCTGGTTCTGTCTCCTATATTTCTGTGTCATTGGTATTCTGACTGACTGGTGTTTGACAAACAGCGCTGCTAGTACAGTTTTTTTAAGTCTTTGATCTCTCCATGTCAATATCCTTTTGTAATAGATTTTTTTGGTTTTGATCTCCTATCCCCTTTGTTCTTTTCGCATCTTTCATTTCATGGAATATATTGTTTTCTTTGTTGCTCTACTTACCCATTCCCTGGTTCTTATATAGTACACTTTCCATTTGTAATTAAACCCTTTTTTATTGCATCTCTTATTCTCAGTCATTCTCCAACAGTCTTTCGTTTCTCATATCTCTTCTTTCTACTTTTTTAGTTTCTAGTACATTAATTATTTTTTATCACCATAGCGCAGTCTCTGACTACAGCTTATCCTGCAGTCACTGTTTATTTTCTCATAGGCCTAAGCTTTATCCAATTAATTTCTTTAACAATGTTTCTCCGTATCTTCGTTAGTTTCAAAATATTTTACATCTCTTTGTTCTTGCTGAGACTTTTTTCCTGTCAATTTTATTACCATTACCTGCTCCTGTCTTAGTGCCAAGATGTGTTTCTGTCATAGTGCCAGGACTTGCTCTTGTGTATCTTATTGCCAAGACATACTATTTTGTCCCAGTGCCAAGACTTGGCCGGATTATCTTTCTCTGAGCTTTTCGTCTCTTGCCGTCCTATCATCTGGCCTTTTTCTCTTTTACTTTAGCTATCTTTTCAACATTTTCTCTACGTGGTTTATCATCTATTTAGTTCTTATCTTCCCATTGCCCTTAGCCTCTTTCCTCTCTTAAGGCCATACAGCTCCTGAGAATGGGATGTAATGAGGTTAGATCCCAGAAAGGGAACGGTTGCTCCCATTGTCTTGAAGACGATCCCTTCTCCTGCATCAAGGATGTTCCCCTTTGAAGTGTAGCTCTATCCAGTGTTAACCTATCTCCGCCACAGAAATGCCACGAAAGTCTCCCCTCAACCAG